>SJYC01024070.1:0-37517 GCA_006408675.1 Madoqua kirkii | reverse complement strand
AAATGAGACCTCCTGAAATAGCACCAGGGAAAGAATGTAAAACATCTTAAAGCAACTTTGAGTATTTTATGTCTCAGTCTTCCCATGTAGTCATGGCCACAGAGGGAAGGGATTACTTGGGGGCGGTGAAGGAGAAAAGCTTGCTATAGAGACTACATATAAATAGATGGTGGGGCTGCTTCCACAGCCTGAGCTCAGCTGTCAGGATCACTCCACGCCAGCAGGGGGCGCACCTGAGCAGGCCATGCTGCCATCTCTTCCAAGACTGAATTATGGGAGCTGCTTATTTCTCTTTCCAACTACCAGTCTTCTCTTTTTCTGTTGTTAACAAAAGGTTTAAGAACATGGAAAAGAGTTCCATGAGCCAGGCACAGGGAGATGGCATGACTTTGTAGGGAGAAGGTCCCCTTGCCACTTGCTCCCATCCCTAAAGGGACCTGTTATACAGTCATGGTTTTTCGCTCTATCTCTTGGTTTCAGGGACCTTCGTTTTTCCTTCCTCAATCTGCTCTGCGGCTTTTTTGATTTTTCACATCTAACACACACATTTGTGTTTTATAGGTCTCACTGACAATTAACAAAAGCTGATTTGTGTGTTAAGTATGAAGATAAATAGAGCATGTATCATTATAAAATATGCATTTATTTTGTGTTTCCAAAAGCTGACATTTCAAAATAATTATTGAGTATCATAAAGCAGATTTCTGATGAGTAAAAAGAGGAATAAATATTAGTATAATCAGGGTATTTCTGTATTTGGATTACCTTTAAGTTTCCCATTGGTACTGGAAGTTACTAAAAACAACAATAAAAAAAAATCAAAAGAATACACAGCTAATGATTCAGTTAACCTATATTTCTCAGGAAGTACACATAGCTAATGATTCAGTTAACCTATATTTCTCGGAAAGTATACATAGCTAATGATTCAGTTAACGTATATTTCTTGGGAAGTATTGTTATCATGCTACATGAAACATTACCAGATGATATGGCCTTGTGCTGTGTCGTGTTTTTGTTTTTATCTTTGTTTAATTTCTTTTGGTACAGTACTATCTAATTACTGATTAATTGGTGCTGTAAATTCAAATCCTTATAATTAAACACGAAGAGATGATATACAAAGTAGAATTTGTAACACTTGGAGAAAATTGCTACAAAGGCCCTCTGGTAGATTTAGAGTTGTTGAGGCAGGGGGAAAAACATCATCAGTAATACTAAATATTCTCTCCTAGTTTGAAACTGAGCTTGAGTCCTACTGCAGAAAACCTTACTACACGTAGGTTTACAAAAGGCTTTTCAAGTTTTCTTTTCTCTCAAACTTAGTTGAGTATTAGAAGACTTAATAATACTTAGAATTATTTTTTTAAATAGTAATATTCATCGTTACTCTCTATGTCATGGTCTTGAACCTTCTTGGCACCAGGGGCCAATTTCATGGAAGACAATTTTTCCACTGCCTAGGGATGTGGGGGGATGTTTCAGGACAGTTCTCACAAGGAGCGAGCAATGTAGATCCCTTGCATGTGTGGTTCACAGTAGGGTTCAAGCTCCTTCAGTTCAGTTCACTTCAGTCGCTCAGTTGTGTCCAACTCTTTGTGACCCCATGGACTGCAACATGCCAGGCCTCCCTGTTCATCACCAACTCCCGGAGCTTACTCAAATTCATGTCCATTGAGTCGGTGATGCCATCCAACCGTCTCATCCTTTGCCATCCCCTTCTCCTCCTGCCTTCAATCTTTCCCAGCATCAGGGTCTTTTCAAATGAGTCAATTCTTTGCATCAGGCAACCAAAGTATTGGAGTTTCAGCTTCAACATCAGTCCTTCCAGTGAATATTCAGGACTGATTTCCTTTAGGATGGACTGGTTGGATCTCCTAGCTGTCCCAGGAACTCTGAGAGTCTAATGCTGCCGCTGATCTGACAGGAGGCGGAGCTCCAGCGGTAAAGCCACCGAGGAGTGGCTGTAAAAACAGATGAAGTTTGATCACCCGCTCACCACTCACCTCCTGTGTGTGGCCCAGTTCCTGGCCCTGGGGGTTGGGGACCCCTGCTCTGTGTGATCTGTCGCTCAGCTTGACCTGCCTTCGAGGACTGAACAGGATTTCAAGAGGGGAGAATCACATTTCAGGTAAGGGATTAGGCAAGTCCTTGCCTTGTAATCTGCTTAGGAGTCCTATTAGAAGGATGGGGGATGAGGACAGAGAGCCTGGGCCAGTTCACGGGGACTCACGTGCCAGGCTGAATGGACTGTCATATCCTTGTAAGCAGAGGGAAATGATTGAACCCTCTTGAACCTGGGGCAGAGACAGATGATCAATCTGTATTTTAGAAACAGGTCAAAAATGGAACATGTGATGGAAAGGGAAGAAGCTAAAAGTAGGTTGTATAGCTACTTTTAGTTAAGCCAAAATTCAAACCCCAAGTAATAGACTAAGAGACAATTATTCCTCAATGAACAGATAGTATTTAGTCCTTGAGTACAGACTCCCTGTATATCTGCTAAGGAGGTGTCCTAGGCCTCTCTGGGAGAGGCAGTAAAGGTAATGGTTAAGAGCACAGGCTCTGGAATGAATTAGATTATGCGGCTTCAAATCCACTCTGCCATTACTAGCTGTGTGACCCTGGGTAAATTACTAACATCTCGGAATCTCTGTTTCTTTACTAGAAAAAGGAAGACAAAAAAAATAGATCTGTTGAGGGGCTTCCTTGCTGATTCAGTGGTAAAGAATCTGCCCGCCAACGCAGGAGACACTGGTTAGATCCCTGATCCGGGAAGATCCCACATGCCACGGATCAACTAAGCCTGTGCACTACCACCACTGAGCCTGCGCTCTAGAGCCCGGGAGCACGGCTACTAAGTCCGTGCTCCTAGACCCTTTGCTCTGCAACAAGAGAGGCCACCACAAGGAGAAGCCCCTGCACCGCAAAGAGCAGCCCTGCTCCCTGCAACTAGAGAAAAGCCCCACGCAGGAACGAAGACTCAGCACGGCCAAAATAAATAAAGTTAAAAAAGAAACAGATCTGCTGAGAAGATTAAATGAGAAAATGTACACGAGTACCAACATACAGCCTCACTAGAGTCAGGGTTCCATAGGTGTGAGCCATTATTAACCTTCAAGTTCATGAACACGCTTACAGCACATAACCCCCATGAAAGAGGAAAGCGTTAGGTTTCTTCACTTGCTTTTCTTATTCAGCACCAGCGTTAGCAGTTGTTGCTTTTCTTTTTGGGTGTGTTCTCCTAGCTGTCCCAGGAACTCTGAGAGTCTAATGCTGCCGCTGATCTGACAGGAGGCGGAGCTCCAGCGGTAAAGCCACCGAGGAGTGGCTGTAAAAACAGATGAAGTTTGATCACCCGCTCACCACTCACCTCCTGTGTGTGGCCCAGTTCCTGGCCCTGGGGGTTGGGGACCCCTGCTCTGTGTGATCTGTCGCTCAGCTTGACCTGCCTTCGAGGACTGAACAGGATTTCAAGAGGGGAGAATCACATTTCAGGTAAGGGATTAGGCAAGTCCTTGCCTTGTAATCTGCTTAGGAGTCCTATTAGAAGGATGGGGGATGAGGACAGAGAGCCTGGGCCAGTTCACGGGGACTCACGTGCCAGGCTGAATGGACTGTCATATCCTTGTAAGCAGAGGGAAATGATTGAACCCTCTTGAACCTGGGGCAGAGACAGATGATCAATCTGTATTTTAGAAACAGGTCAAAAATGGAACATGTGATGGAAAGGGAAGAAGCTAAAAGTAGGTTGTATAGCTACTTTTAGTTAAGCCAAAATTCAAACCCCAAGTAATAGACTAAGAGACAATTATTCCTCAATGAACAGATAGTATTTAGTCCTTGAGTACAGACTCCCTGTATATCTGCTAAGGAGGTGTCCTAGGCCTCTCTGGGAGAGGCAGTAAAGGTAATGGTTAAGAGCACAGGCTCTGGAATGAATTAGATTATGCGGCTTCAAATCCACTCTGCCATTACTAGCTGTGTGACCCTGGGTAAATTACTAACATCTCGGAATCTCTGTTTCTTTACTAGAAAAAGGAAGACAAAAAAAATAGATCTGTTGAGGGGCTTCCTTGCTGATTCAGTGGTAAAGAATCTGCCCGCCAACGCAGGAGACACTGGTTAGATCCCTGATCCGGGAAGATCCCACATGCCACGGATCAACTAAGCCTGTGCACTACCACCACTGAGCCTGCGCTCTAGAGCCCGGGAGCCACGGCTACTAAGTCCGTGCTCCTAGACCCTTTGCTCTGCAACAAGAGAGGCCACCACAAGGAGAAGCCCCTGCACCGCAAAGAGCAGCCCTGCTCCCTGCAACTAGAGAAAAGCCCCACGCAGGAACGAAGACTCAGCACGGCCAAAATAAATAAAGTTAAAAAAGAAACAGATCTGCTGAGAAGATTAAATGAGAAAATGTACACGAGTACCAACATACAGCCTCACTAGAGTCAGGGTTCCATAGGTGTGAGCCATTATTAACCTTCAAGTTCATGAACACGCTTACAGCACATAACCCCCATGAAAGAGGAAAGCGTTAGGTTTCTTCACTTGCTTTTCTTATTCAGCACCAGCGTTAGCAGTTGTTGCTTTTCTTTTTGGGTGTGTGTGTGTGGTGGTGATGGTATTATTTTTCATAAAGACACAGTTGTGGCTTCACAAGAGGTGCTCTGAAGGAGGTGGCAACTGGGTAGCGAGGAGCAGCTGCTGGGCTCCTCAGTAGTGCCACATGCTGGCGCCTTGGCAAGGATGTGGCTCACGGCATCATGACTTTTTGCCCACAAGCAGCCAAAGCCTGCAGTGACCATTTGGATTTTATTTCTGCTCTCAGCCCTCCTTCCTGCACTACGAGCTATGTGCTCAGGGTTCTTTTCAGTTCAGTTCAGTCGCTCAGTTGTGTCTGACTCTGCGACCCAATGGACTACAGCACGCCAGGCCTCCCTGTCCATCACCAACTCCCGGAGTCCACCCAAACCCATGTCCATGGAGTCGGTGATGCCATCCTACCATCTCATCCTCTGCCATCCCCTTCTCCTCCTGCCTTCAATCTTTCCCAGCATCAGAGTCTTTTCAGATGAGTCACTTCTTCACATCAGGTGGCCAAAAGGGCTCTTTTAGTTCCTGGAAATACAGTTTTCGAGAAAAGTCGGCAGAGACTCTGCCCTCCTGAGCTGTGCTCTGTTGGACAATCAGACCTTCATCAGACATATGGATAAACATAAATTTAGCTTCCCAGGTGGCTCAGGTCAGGGGTAAAGAATAGACCTGCCATTGCAGGAGACCTGGGTTTGATCCCTGGGTGGGGAAGATCCCCTGGAGAAAGAAATGCAACCCACTCTGGTGTTTTCGCCTGGAAAATCCCACGGACAGAGGAGCCTGGTGGGCTACAGTCCATGGGGTCACAAGAGTTAGGTATGACTAAACCACCACCCACAGATGTGACAAATGCCAGGTAGGAGTGTCTGGATTGGGGGCTTCTGGCTAATGGGAGAGCTCCCAGCTCAGGACTGGAAGGGGGCACTGGCTGTAGCCTCTCTGAGGGTGTGGACGAGCCCAGGGCCGGGCAGTGCGGGAGCAAAGGCCAGGCTGCCTTCAGAACCAAGGCTGAGGGCCGTGGGGAGGGCCAGCTGGGTCTGGCAGCCCTCCCTTGGGGAGGGGTAGCTGGGTCGGGCCTGCAGAGTTCTCTAAGCCTCTTATCTTAAAGGCCTGGGAAGCACTGAGGTGTTTCCAGCAGGGTCGGGTGGGGAGAGGTCAGGTCAAGTTGAGATGATGCTATCAGATTTACTTTTCAAAAAGCTCACCCTGGCCGCCGTGTGGAAAATGAGTTTCTGGGGTTTGACAACTGATCTTTTATCTGAGGAATCGATTACCTGGTGACTGTGGCAGCAGGCTGTGGGATGACAGCACCTGTGACACGACCAGGCAGTCAGGGGGTGTGTGCAGCATCGGGGGACCGGCCCCAGGCTCAGGGTCTCTGCACGGGTGGGTGCAGCTGGCCGGCCCTGAGCACAGGCAGTCAGGGGGTGTGTGCAGCATCGGCAGACGGGGCCCCAGGCCCTGGGTCTCCTGCACGGGTGAGTGCAGCTGGCCGGCCCTGAGCACAGGCAGTCAGGGGGTGTGTGTAGCATCGGCGGATGCGGCCCCAGGCCCCGGGTCTCCTGCACTGGTGAGTGCAGCTGGCCAGCCCTGAGCACAGGCCAGCATCGGGGGACGTGGCCCCAGGCCCAGGGTCTCCTGCGCAGGTGGGTGCGGCTGGTTGGCCCTGAGCGCTTGGCCCTGGCCTGCGCCGACAAGCTCGGCTATTGTTCATGTCTCAAGAAGCGTTTTTCTTCTTTTGAAACACGTCATGCCTGAATGCCATCTGCTCAGAGGGTGTGTACAAACACGGTCTCCCCTGGCTAACCCACCAGCTAACAGAAAAGTGTTTTACACCCCCAGAGAGCCATAAAAGACATTTATCTGCAATTAAAATGCTGTAGTAAGAAAACGGAAATAAAAATGAATACTACATCCCTTAGATTAGAACTAATCTAGTTCCCTAGCAACCACTGAAATCTGCTGTCTAGACCGAGTTCAATTACTTTTAAAACTTGTGGTAATCTTCAGACCAGGAATAAAGTCTGAAAATAAACTCTCTCCCACTAGAACGGGCACAGTGACATCTCCAATCCTGGAATTCTGGGAGAGCTTTCCCTGAGAGTTTGGAAAACTGGACTCAGTCACTGATAAATGCGATTAAAAGCACAAAAACTTCATTTTCTTTCTAAAGGGATCTTGTAGCAAAAGTGGTCCTCTTCCCTCCAGTTTCATTTTAGCTGTTGTTTCCTTTGAGACCACAAGGAAGATGAGAGAAGCTGCCTATTTTATTAAGGTGTCCAGTGGCCTTGATCAAACAAGATGGGAAAATGAGAGCAAACACACCATAATACGTGAGGCAACGCAGGTCAGTACTTCTGAAACTACCTGCGGGGAAGGATAATTTTTAAGAAATTTCTAACAGTCATGGATCAATACTTCTGTCAAACACAAGGGGGAAAATGACCCGTGGAAGATATGCAGGCTAAGTCGCTTCAGGCGTGTTTGATTTTTGTCGACCCCATGGACTGTAGGCTGTCCATGGGGATTCTCCAGGCAAGGATACTGGAGTGGGTTGCAGTGCCCTCTTCCAGGGGATCTTCCCAACCAGGACTCGAACCCGTGTTTCTTACGTCTCCTGCATTGGCAGATGTGTTCCATGCCAGTGGAAGATGTGGTCATGTCAAACTGCTATGCAAATTTCTAAACTGCTGCTTCCTCTCGATTTCTGTACCCAGCTCACTGTGGGCTGATGACAGACTGCAGACTGGCACTGGTCCATGGAGTGCCCATGAGTATGTGGCACTAGGCAATTGCTTCAATGTCCATTTCACTTTGCCTGAAAAGTCAACACTCGGTCCCCTCCCTCTTTCTCCCACTTGCTGCTCTGTCCCCCCTGGGTCCTCCCACCACCCTTGCCACTCTGCACCTTGGGGCCCACGTTCCATCATCAGTAATCCTTTACCCTCTCCCCTCTACTGTATCTGGGCTTTCCTCTGAGGTTAATCCTCTTTTCTGTCAGAGTTTCCTGTCAGTCTCACTGAGGTCAGGCAGGGATGTCCACCTTTGACTTGCCCCCTATGACAGGTCAAAGACCCAGACCTAGACCATCCCCCTTCACCCTCATGCAGAAACTCTTGGGCTTCTGAGGCTCAGCTGTGCCCTTACCTGACTCTCTCCTTCTTTCTGTCTCAGCCATCACCAGCCTTTCTAACAGCACCTCTCTCCCCAAACAGTCTTCTAATGTTTTGGCAAATACATTATAGCCATTGTTTTTTAAATAATTTAATTATAGCTATGATCCTAGGAGACTGATTGAAAGCATCCAATAACCTAACTTCTGTGCCCCTACTGCTGCTAAGTTGCTTCAGTTGTGTCCGACTCTGTGAGACCTCATAGACGGCAGCCCACCAGGCTCCCCCGTCCCTGGGATTCTCCAGGCAAGAATGCTGGAGTGGGTTGCCATTTCCCTCTCCAATGCATGAAAATGAAAAGTAAAAATGAAGTCGCTCAGTCGTGCCGACTCTTAGCAACCCCATGGACTGCAACACCCCAGGCTCCTCCGTCCATGGGATTTGCCAGGCAAGAGTACTGGAGTGGGGTGCCATTGCCTTCTCCGTCTGTGCTTCTAGCCCCCCAATATTCAGCCTAGTGCTGAGCTGAAGGAAAGACCCTGCAGCCAAGTAGACTGAGGGTTAATTCCAGCAACTCTATTGAGTTCCAGCAACACTATATGAGTGATTTTAGGCAAATCTTATAGCTTTATGCAGCTTCATTCCTCTTGCATAAACTGAGAATAATAATAATATTGCCCTCACAGGGTTTTGGAAGAATTTAATAATTTATGTAAACTACCTGACCTATACTATATGTGTATGTGAGCATGCATAGTTATGTCCGACTCTTTGTGACCCCATGGACTGTAGCACACAAGGCTTCCCTGTCCATCACCAACTTCTGGAGCTCGCTCAAACTCATGTCTATCAGTTGGTGATACCATCCAACCATCTTATCCTCTGTTGTCCCCTTCTCTTCCTGCCTTCTGTCTTTCCCAGCTTCAGAGTCTTTTCCAATGCCATCAAACCATCTCATCCTCTGTCGTCTCCTTCTCCTCCTGCCTTCAACCTTCCCAGCATTAGGGTCTTCCAATGAGTCAGTTTTTTGCATCAGATGGTTAAAGTACTGGAGCTTCAGCTTGAGTATCAGTCCTTCCAGTGAATATTCAGGACTGATTTCCTTTAGGACTGACAGTCCATGTTGCTGCAAATGGCAAAATTTTATTCTTTTTTATGATTGAGTATATTCCATTCTGAGCTTCCCTGGTGGCGCAGATGGTAAAGTACCTGTAGCTTAGACGGTAAAGAATCTGCCTGCAATGCAGGAGACCTGGGTCAGAAAGATTCCCTGGAGAAGGGAAAGGGAACCCACTCCAGTACTCTTGCCTAGAGAATCCCATGGAGAGAGGAGCCTGGCGGGCTACAGTCCATGGGGTGGCAAAGAGTGAGTGACCAACACCACTCCTGTTATTTTCCATTGTAATATATACTATGTCTTCTTCATCCATTCATCTGTTGATGGACACTTAGGTTGCTTCCAGGTCTTGGCTATTGGGAATAGTGCTACTATGAACATAGAGTTTCATGTATCTTTTTGAATTACGGCTTTTGGTAAACAGCAGATACTCTAACTTCCTACATTTTATAGTAAATTAAGGCCACCAGGCATGAACTCTCGCATTTAGCCTCTTTACCTCCTTTCTTCGGCATCACAAATAGGTTCAAGTGTTGCTTTTCCTGCTTAAAGCCGTGCCTCCATCTGGCCCATCATCATCCTCCCCCAAGAGCCTGCTCCTTCTTCTGTGCCCACTAGCTTCTCTCTCCGTCCACTAACGTGCTCAAGGGTTTCTTCCCACCGCACTCAGGGTCATGAGGCAGGAATGAATGGGGTAGAATAGGAATGAGGACAGGCCTTGGAGATCACAAGGGACAAGAAACTCTCAAGGAGGGACAGGCTTATAGCGTCAAAGGCAGCGGAGACCAAGCCCATCAGGACCAATGGAACTGGCCGCCGGGAAACAGAAGAAACTAGTAGGGATGGAAGCGGGATTGCTGTGGGCTGAGGAGTGAACGGTTACTAGGAGGTGAGAAATTCAAGGCAGGGATCATAAACGACTTTGGAAAGACGCTTGGCTGTGAAGGGAAGAAGGCTGCTGTTCCTGGCAGAAGTTAGAAGGTATTTGTTTGTCTTCAGATGGATGGGCTCTGTGCTCAGTCGCTTCAGTCGTGTCTGACTCTTTGCGACGCTATGGCCTGTAGCCCGCCAAGCTCCTCTGTCCATGGGATTCTCCAGGCAAGAATCCTGGAGTGGGTTGCCATGCCATCCTCCAAGGGATCTTTCTGACTGGGGGATCCAACTCTTGTCTGCCTGTGTCTCCTGCGTCGGAGGTAGATTTTTTAGCCACTGAGCCACCTGGGAAGCCCAAATGGGAGTCTAGTGCATTTAAATGCTGATAAGAAAGGGCCAGTAGTACGGAGAGGTTGGAGATCCAGGAGAGAAGGGATAATAAATGGACAAGATCTTTACTAAGGCTGCATAGAGTGGGGTCCCCAGCTCAAGTGCAATTCACTTTATACACAGGCAGGAGCATCGTCTCTATAACGAGCGAGCAGGACACCGGTGGCCTGGGCTCAGGCACATGTGTAGTGTGGGCTTGGGGACTTGATGATGTGTCTTTATGGAGGCTTTTTGCTTTCTTTCCTCAGAAGCAACATGTTTCTCCATGGGGAGTGGGGGAGGGAGCCACTCCCTCCCCTTCCCCACTGGAGGGCTGAAGGTTTGACATCACAAACCTTCACGAATAAGGAGAGAGAAACCTGAACAGGACCTCACAAGACAGCCATCACGAACAGCTCCGCTGAAAGGCGGGGGTGGGGGCTTTAAGAGCTGCAGCAAGAGGGTAGGGGGGAAGCTGCTGGATTTTTCTGGGGGGCGAGGGGTTTGATGAAGAGGTGTGCAGAGAGGGCCATGGGATCTTGGTTTAGGAAATGAGTGAAGGCTGTGAGGCTGAAAGATGGGGGAGCGAATGGAGAGAAACCAGAGATCTTAATGAGATCTAAATACAAGCATGGTGGGAGCAGGAGAGAGGAAGGGCTGAAAGAACTGGAGGTCATGAGCAGGCATGGAGTACTGGAGATGGAGATTCTAAAGAGAGAGAGGAATCGTGGGAGACAGCAGGGCCAGGACGTGGCCTCAGGAGAAGCGCAGAGGCGGAGGCGGGATGAAGTCACTGCATCATGAAGGGTGAGGCTGCCTGTATAATGGTCGCTCATGTCACCCAGGAGAGGAAGGCTGCGAGCAAGTGATGCAAGCCTCTAGAAAAGGGTGAGTGACCAGGATGTCAGGAGAGTCAAGCCAGGCGAGAGGTGGAGGGGCCTCAAGCAGCAGGAGGTTTACGTGGGGGTGCAGGAGCTGACAGCTTGTTAACAGCCGTGGGGACTGGGAGACATTCCTTCCTGTGAGGTTCCCCACCGCTTTCGCTTTCGGGATGAGATTCACACTCCTGTGCACGAAGCACAGGCAGGAGACATGTGACCCTCTCTAGCGAGGTCGCTGCATCTTGCACCCATTTCAGCTCAGGTGCTCCGCAGGGCTTCCCTTGGGGCTCAGCTGGTAAAGAATCTGCCTGCAGTGCAGGAGACCCCAGTTCAATTCATGGGTTGGGAAGATCCGCAGAAGGGAAAGGCTACCCACTCCAGTATTCTGGCCTGGAGAATTCCATAGACTGTATAGTCCATGGGGTTGCAAAGAGTCAGACATGACTGAGCCACTTTCACATTCATTTTCCACAGGGCAGCTCCCCAGTGGTAGCCCCACCATCCTCTCCGTTCCTCTGCTTTGGGAGCAAACTTCCTCCGGGCTCCCCCCAGCCCCACCTGCCTCACCCTTGCACCGTCAGCTCAGTCCTACTCCCTGGAGGCCTGTGGACCCTCGCCCAGCCAGCCAGCTGCCCCAGCACCTGCGCTGCGTGGTCAGGTGCTCGCTCCCCCTCGCCCCTGGACATCACAACTGTCTGACATCTATTGCCAACATGGAGCACAAAACCTGGCTTAAGGTCAATGCTTCGTAAAGAGTTTTGGGAGGAATCAGTGTCAAGTAGAGGCGGCGGGCAGTGGCCAACGGGTGGCGAAGAGCAACACAGCAAGCCCAGCTGAAGATCTTGCACCTTTTCCTTCTGCTCATTAGACCTGGTAATTCATTCAGTTCCTCAAGTGGAAAACAATTTATCAGAAATTCAGCTATTAAATAAATCATGCACATGAATATATATTTATATTTTTTTACTGGCTCCAAAGAGTGCCGGCCTATCTCTGCAGAATTGACGTGGGTCCGGTGTCTAGGCTCCTGCTCTGTATTCACCAAGGCCCATGGACCCATCAGCAAACTCTGGGATGGCAGCAATAACATTATTAAATAATAAGTTCCAGTTCCCCTGAAGACAGTTCTGTGTGATGAGCTGGACTTCTGCATGTGAGCAGGCTGGCGAGTGTAGCTCCGGGAAGCATCGAGAACACCCCTGATGGCCTTTTTGCTGGGTAGGTTTGTGCTTTTCATTGCAGTCAGTGTGTTCTCCCGGAGCCATGACCTAGGCTGAAATCCACAGTTTTCTCTGCACACAAAGCCTTCTATAAACGTGCAAGTGCCCTTCTGGGATGGCCTTTTAGGCAGCAGATGATAGAAGACCAGAGAGGACATGTCAAATCCTCTCTTATGACAATGTATGTGTGTGTGTGTGCTGTGGGGGTGTATCTGTGTATCTGCATGCCTATGTCTTTCTGGGTTGAGGTCCTTTGTGGGTCTGTGTGCGAAAGCCTTTCTGTGTATCTGTAAATTTGTGTGTGTGTGTGTCCTGTGTCTAAGTCAGTTGATGTCCTGAGTATGTATGTCTGTGTGTCTGTGAGTGTGTACATGTCCTGTGTATCTTCATGTCTGAGTCTGTGTGTGTTGATGTCCTATGTGGGTTTGTGTGTGAAAGCCTTTCTGTGTATCTGTGAATTTGTGTGTGTGTGTCCTGTGTCTGAGTCGGTTGATGTCCTGAGTATGTATGTCTGTGTGTGTCTGTGTGTCTGTGAGTGTGTGAGTGTGTACATGTCCTGTGTATCTTCATGTCTGAGTCTGTGTGGGTTGATGTCCTATGTGGGTCTGTGTGTGAAAGCCTTTCTGTGTAGCTGTGAATGTGTGAGTGTGTGTCTTGTGTGTATGTATGTAACTTTGTGACTGTGTCTCTCTAGGTTGATGAGCTTTGTGGGTCTGTGCGGGTCTCTCTGTGTGTCTGTGAATGTGTGAGTGTGTGTCCTGTGTGTGTATCTTCACATATGTGTGGGCTGATATCCTGTGTGGGTCTGTGTGACTGTCTACATGTGTGCTCTGTGCACAGAGAAGGGGATGGAAGGAGCTGCAGGTGACCATGGTCCCAGACCCGTCTCCGGCCCAGAACAGTGGCCTCTTTCTTCCTGGCCTCTGGATGGCCAGGTTCTTCCTGACTCTGTCTATTCCAGAAGCATCTGCCTGCCTCTCAGCAATGGCCAGGCAAGGTAGTCAGACCATCTGGAAAGGACCTGTGTATGTTTTAGCAGGTTTTTTCCTGGGCTGCTATCTGTCTTCCCAAGTGGTGCTAGTGGTAAAGAACCCGCCTGCCAATGCAGGAGACATAAGAGATGTCTGTTCGATCCCTAGGTCGAGAAGATCCCCCAGAGAAGGGCATGATCCACCCTGGTATTCGTGCCTGGAGAATCCCCACGGACAGAGGAGCCTGGTGGGCTACAGTCCATGGAGTCACAGAGAGTTGCTCACAGCTGAAGTGACTCAGCATGCATGCATGCTGTCTGTTTGGGCTGCCAGCCTGTCAGCCCCTGAGTTCCAGGGAGCACCTGGTTGGGCAGGGCCTGCCATGTGCGCAGAGGTGGTGGGCCCCAGGCTAACGGAGTTGAAGCTCAGGTCATCCAGGTCATCTGCAGGTGAGCAGGCTGCAGATCACATGTCACAGTTGTCCACAAGAAGAAAAGTGTGATCACGATGGCATCTCTCACTCTTACTTTCACATCCAAGTCAGGTCATTTCAGACTTTCTGGTGGGGTTAATTACATGGTTGCTCCAAGGCCTGAAATCCATTTAGGCCTCAATGATAGATATGCAGCAAGAAATGAAGGTTTACTCTATAGCACAGGAAACTATAGTCAGTATCTTATAATAACCTATAATAGAAAAAAATCTGAAAATAATAACGTGTATGTGTATAACTGAACCACGTTGCTGTGTACTTGAAACACTGTAAGTCAACTATACTTCAATTATATATATATATATATTCACAAGTTTAAAGATTAAAAAAAATAATTTCCAGCTACACTGATGGGAATAACAGTTATTTCATGAGGGCAGTTGGGTAAAAACCAATCGAGTGTTTTCTGGTTTGCCAGTTTAGGGGAAAAGTGATTTTTTTCTCTAGATATTTATTTTTTAAAGTGAGGTTTAAAAATACGGTTTCTTATTTCTGTGACTTCTCTTTCCTGAGTGGGTATCATTATGATGCTGGCAACTGGTCTAAGTGTGGGTGAGGAGTGGTCATTGTAGCTGTCTTACCTGACTGTTTCCAAAGAAAGAGGCTCCTACTTCTTCCAAGCAAGCCGCCCCCAAAGGTTTCTTGGGAACAGGAGGAAGCCCTCTCTCTGTTGGAGAGAGCAGCTTTGCACACATTGCCGCCCATGTACTGCAGACACCAGGGCACCTGCCCTGCCTCCCAGGAGTGGCCGCTGAGCTGGGCAGACGAAAGCTGCTAGCAAGTCAGTGGGCTAGCTCACTCCCCTGCTCTAGGCTGGAGCCAGGGTGGGGAGTAGGGGTGCGGGGTGTGGATGTGGAGCTTGTTGTTCTATGTATAAATTTTGGTTTATTTCATCTTTAGCTTGTCTGGGGCCTGTTTACAGACTTCAGTCACTTCTGGCTACACCCATGGCAGAACTAATGTGTGCACTGGCTCATGGACAAACTGGTATGTATGTAAATGAATTAACTCCTTTTTAAACTTCTCATTTCAGATTTGACTCCAAAAGAAAAGAAAAAAAAGTAATCTTTTTTTCAAAAACATCTTTTTTCTAATAATAGATAATATTTATTGAGCATTCCCAATGCCAAATGCTTATATACATTATTTGAAATGGTTACTTTATTGATATTACTGCCCCATTAACAAGTGTGGAGACTGCAGTAATTTCCTAAGGGCACTTGGCCAGTCTGCTGCTGCTGCTGCTGCTGCTACGTCACTTCAGTCGTGTCTGACTCTGTGCGACCCCATAGATGGCAGCCCACCAGGCTCCCCCGTCCCTGGGATTCTCCAGGCAAGAACACTGGAGTGGGTTGCCATTTCCTTCTCCAATGCATGAAGGTGAAAAGAGAAAATGAAGTTGCTCAGTCGTGTCTGACTCTTAGCGACCCCATGGACTGTAGCCTACCAGGCTCCTCCGTCCATGGGATTTTTCCAGGCAAGAGCACTGGAGTGGGGTGCCATTGCCTTCTCCAGGTCAGTCTGCTAGCCCTGCTTTATTCCAGTGGTCCAATAGGAGCATCACACCACACACGAATGCCATTTTCATGATCTGTTCTGTAACCCTGTTTGAAATTTGAGACATGCTTGTCACCTTCTATAAGTACAATATATTGGTGAAGTTAGCAATGATCTGTTTTAGATTACACATTTTTTTTTCCTATATCACACTTCAAATTATCTTATAATGGAAAGGTTTCTTTATATATATGGGTGATTCCACATTAATGAGAATACAAAAGTTCAAGTAGACAAAAATAGATTAAATTTTAAGCTTATTCATTTTTAAAGGGGTTTGGCTTTCAGAAAGATTCTCTATGGATTTTCTTTAGAATCCTTATAACAATCTTAAAATATTTTGAATGATTAAATTTCAATTCAACTCATCCACCCCAATTCTAACCCCTACAAAAGTACCTGTTATATACTGCTAAGTTGAACCATATGAAATTGCTGATATTCACTCTTTTCTAATATACCAAAGTGGCAGTTTCATAAGATTCAATCTGATATCTGCTCTTATCAAACATTTATTTTTAGTTTCAAAGGCTAGAAGTGAACCAGTTTATCCTCAATTTAAATCGATTGTTTGAGATCAATAAGCCTGACAGTGGTTTTTTCCTGAAGCGTGTACTGTGGGTAATTTTATTTCTGCAGTTGGCTTTTATTAAAGATAATCTCCTATTAATATAATTCAAGAAAGCTTCAATTCAATATCTACTATGTGAAAAGTACTTGTTTAGGCAGAGCTCCTTGCCCCCTTGTCAATACAGGAGACACTTGAAATGTCCAGATTCTGAGAAATGAATGGACGCACCTACATCGCCCTCTAGAGGATTCTCACACACATAACATCACTGGTTCTGTTGGCTGAATTCTCTTTTTCATATTTTAATCATGTTAACGATATATGTTTCTGTCACTTCATATACCTATTATTTGGTGACAGGTCAATTCAGACTGTCAGTTATGAATCTTCTCCCTTGAAAATGGTAATTCTATCATTCTTAAATGTGTTCATAACAGTGCAATCTGAGCACTATGAAATCAAACCTATTTATTGAATGCCCAAAGTCTGAACAACGGCACATTTTGCTTTGCATACTTTGTGTATGAGGGAACATGACTTCCCCGAAGGAATAAGCAGGAGAAACTGATATAGTTAGGAACACAATGCCAAGGTTACTGCTGACATAGCAGATCAGTGGCATGGCTGGATGGCTACTGGCCAGAGCATATCCAGTTTCCTGTAATAAGAGGTGGATGAATGCAGGCAAGAAATGCCATAGAGGACTTAGGCTGAAGCCAAGAGAGGTCCACGGTGCCAGAGAAGTAAAGCATTGTAGCTGCTATGTCACGTTTCTTCTGAAAACAATATAAATGACTTATAAGACTAGGATGCTGGAATTAATATTTAACGTAAAAAGCATGACTAAAAACAATTGTGTAGCTATCAGGTATAAATAATAATTTCTACCTCTGCTAGTAATTTTTCACTTATTTAGGTTGTCACATTACCGTAGCAGCATTTTATAGATGCACTTAACTCTAATGGAACATTGATTAAACTATTCCGGAGCTACCCATTCAATATATCTTTCCATTCTGTACTATTAGGAAGTTCTAAATATTTCAAATGCAAATAGACTTCTATTAGTCAACAGTTCAGTGGCTGCCTGTCTTCTTTCCTTTTTTTTGAATCATTAAGGAGGTTTATAAATTTACTTTTCTGCATACTTGAACCAATAATCTTATGATAAGGAATTAACACACATACAGACTAAGAATCTGGATTTATTTGAAATCTGATGAGAAAATGAGCCAATTAAAATGAGTATAAAAATATGGAGGAAAAAACCCTTTGACTATGGCACATCACTGACTCCATGAACATTTCTTCTCTCGCTTGGTATGCCATATCTATGAAGGTTCATCCAGCACAGACAGAAATAAGCCTCTGTTTTCATTCGTAGGCAGGTAAACTTCTAGAAGTTCAGAGAGGGAGTAATGGCTCTGTGTCAGTCTGAGTGCTTCCAGAAGCAGTCCCTAAGACAAGAGCAGCTCTGTAAGTTCACTTATAGAAAACTCCCTGGGAAGATGCTATGAAAGGAGATGGGCTGGGAGCACGGGAAGGTGGGGGAGCCTGCCCCTATCCCCGAGCCAGGACTGACACCTGTGAGGAAGGAGTAAGGACAGAAGATTGGGTGCTAAGTCACTTCAGTCATGTCTGACTCTTTGAAACCCCATGGACTATAGCCCCCCACCAGGCTCCTCTGTCCATGGGATTCTCTAGCAAGAATATTGGAATGGGTTTCCATATCCTCCTCTAGGGAATCTTCCAGACCAAGGGATCGAACCCACGTCTTTTACATCTCCTGTATGGGCAGGCATGTTCTTTATCACTAGAACCACCTGGGAAGCCTGAGGATTGGGTAGAAAGTACTTGGGATCAATTCGAAGAAAGCCTCAGCTCAAACTGATAGGGTCCTGAACAAAGGTTGCCCTTTAGAGGAGCCCCAGGTCAGGCAGAATGGCCCACCTCTAGGAGCCCTGTTGTGCCAGGTCCTTGGAGGAGGGCAGCCCAGGGGAAGCGTGGTCTTACCAGCTGCAGTGGATTCAAAAGAGTGGCCTCAAGAGGCTGGCCAGCAACTGTGTTCCCCACAGCTGCAGCTTCTTTGAAAGGAGATCTGAGTGGTGTGCTTCCATGCCCTCCGCAGTACTGTTTCTTTTTGTTGACTATGCAGTTTAACACAGGGATCTTGTTTCTTTCAGACAAAACTCAAAAATCCCCTGGTTGGACACCTTCCCTGGGATACATTCCTGGAGGACCAGCTGTGTGCCTGTGTTTTCCTGATGAAGTACGGGTTATATTGCTGTCATGGTTCAGAAGACTGAGCGCTGAAGAACTGATGCTTTTCAAACTGTGGTCCTCATGAAAACTCCTGAGTCCCTTGGACTGCCAGGAGATCAAACCAGTCAATCCTAAAGGAAATCAACCCTGAATAGTCTTTGGAAGGACTGATGCTGAAACTGAAGCTCCAGTTTTTTGGCTACCTCATGCAAACAGCTGACTCCTTGGAAAAGACTTTGGTGCTGGGAAAGTTTAAAGGCAAAAAGAGAAAGCGGATGACAGAGGATAAGATGGTTGAATGGCATCACCAACTCAATTGACATGAATCTAAGCAAACTCTGGGAGATGGTGAAGGACTGGATCCTGGCATGCCACAGTCCATGGGGTTGCAAAGAGTCCGATATGAGTTAGCAATTGAACAACAGCAAAACATGGTACAGAGGAAAAAAGATAGTCAAGTTAAATAAAGCATCTGGAAGGATTTTCTGTCTCCAGAACTGTCCAAAGATCACTCTGTTATTTGCCCAAGTGTTTCCTTTATTAGGGGCTTCCCTGATAGTGCAGCTGGTGAAGAATCTGCCTGCAATGCAGGAGACCCTGGTTCAATTCCTCAGTTGGGAAGATGCCCTGGAGAAGGGAAAGGCTATCCATTCCAGTATTCTTGAGCTTCCCTTGTGGCTCAGCTGGTAAAGAATCCGCATGCAACACAGGAGACCTGGGATTGATCCCTGGGTTGGGAAGATCCCCTGGAGAAGGGAAAGGCTACCCATTCCAGTATTTTGGCCTGGAGAATTCCATGGACTATACAGTCCATGGGATACAAAGAGTCGGACACAACTAGGGACTTTCACTTTCACTTTCCTTTGTTATAACTCCTTTGGATTGTAGTCCTACTGGGTCAAATCCAGGGTATAACCTACCTCTTTAAATAAATCACAATAGTTAACACTTATGCAGCATTTGCTATATGCCAGCTACTGCTCCAACATTTACTTTCATGAACTCAGTTAATCCTCAAAATAAGTCTATGAGGCCAATATTATCATTACCTTCATTTTTAGGGATGAGGAAACTGAGGCACAGAGAAGTAATGGAAAGTAAGTAGTGGGTACTGGATTCCCATCCAGGCAGGGGGACACCACCATATGTGTTTCTGATTGAATGTCTGTGTCCTCCCCAAATTCAGTGTGATGGTATTAGGAGGTACAGCCTTTGGATGTACTTAGGTTTAGAGGAGGTTATAATGGTGGAATTCTCCAGGCAAGAATACTGGAGTGGGTAGCCATTCCCTTCTCTAGGGGATCTTCCTGACACAGGGATCTAACCTGGGTCTCTATATTGCTTATAAATATGATATTCCACAGCCTGAGCTAAGACAGTGTTTCTATGCAGTACGCTAGGGAAAGAGGTGCATAAGACCTCAAGGGGACAAGGTGGCAGACATGTGAGTGTAGTTGCCCACAAGCTGGAGACCAGTGGCATGCTCGCTGTACAAGCTGAGCCAGCCTGGTAGAAGGGAGGGAAAGGGCCCACCCTGGGGAATCTGGGGTACACAGCAGCATTGCCAGGCAAGGCCCAGAGTCTTAGGCCAGGAGGAACACCATTCTTCCTGGTACCTGCAGTGCTGGTTCTTAGTGTACTTTTGGCCACAATCCGAATCTCTTCCGGAGCTGTGTATGTTCCAGCTTTCTCTAGTGACAGACGTCAGAGACTATAAGCAACTGGGAAGACAGAAACTGACAACCACAGGACTGAAGACAGCGACAGTTTTGATAGCAGCAGCAGCGGCAACAGAAGTGAATGGTAGCGAACGGCAACAGTCTCGTGGTAGTGGGACTAAGGATGCTTTGGTCACATACAGAGAAGAACAGAGAAACCCACTGTGAATGGCAGGGCCGGTGTAAAGTTTGAATCAGGAAAGAAGAATGAATATATACATGAGCATAAGATTTTGTATATTATTTCAGTGAATTGATAGTTGCTTGAAATTGATCCACAGCCTCCAGCAGGTTAAAAACTGTTTTAAAGAAACTTAAGAAAGAACCTATGGAGCTCAAAACATATAATCTGTCTTTAAATAGCCCTGTGCTAAAGGGCAGAATATAACTAATTTTATAAAGAGCCTCAGGGGATTGTGGAAACCTACAACTACTACTGAGGCTCAGATTTATCTTTTATGTTGGTGAAAGTAAAAGCGTGGGGCCACAGACACTGAGCAAATGATATAACTTCTGCAAAAGCAATTTATGCTTGATTCGCCCATTATATTGATAAATTTTTGAGGAGAGAAATATGCACGTAGATAGAGGGGAGGCAGTGAGGTAATAGCTCACAGCCCTCCATCTTCTCTACTGATGTTTAGCGATAGTGGGTTAGACCACACACAGCTTCCAAACCACTTCAAACTGCAATGGGAAATACATTGAAGGCAGCCCCTTTAGTCTTTTTCATTTTTAAAAAAAAGCTTTAGTCTTTAAAAATGCCTTTAATACAATTCTACGTTATAGACTATTTTTAAAAAGTGGAGTTACCAGAGGATTGAGAGAGTCTTGTCATGAACACAGAACCAGTTTAGAAACAGGAGACAAGGTGGAAATGAATGGGTACCTCTCTGCACAGAGACATGTTAACAACCACGACTCTGCCAAGATGCTGCTTGGATCATTTTTTAAATGATCTGGACGAGGGCACAGAAAAACGTTTGGATTTGCTGATGATCCTGACTTTTGGTTGATAAGGATAGATTTCAGAAGATATTTTAAGCTCATGTCAAATAGACAAAAACATTGGTACATGTGATCGAGAGAAACTGCAAGTAACAAATGCACTTGGGGCAGTGGGGGGGGGGGAAGTATCATGGATTTCCAGGCATATGAGAGCTGAGGGATCAGTTACAACCCGAAAGAGTTTCCCAGGATTAGATGATAGAATCCACTCATAGGAAAACTATCTCAGGATCAGCCAGTCCAACCTGTCATCTGAAGCCATCCCTGGCCTTCCATAGTATCCTGACCACATGAACTCTGACTCCTTGCTGTCACAGTGAGGAACTCTTCATGCTCAGAGAAAACTGTCTTCATTCAGACAATTCAGAAAGAAAGTTCTCCTTCGTGTTGAGGCAACACCAGCCATTTCCTTAGGCAACTCAGTGTACCAGGATATCAGAGCATGGTTCTGATTCCTCTCCCACATAAACATAATGCAAATTTGAAGAACTGTGTCCTAACAAGTTAAGCATCTGATATGTCCTCGTTGTTTTGCTCAGAACAAGTCTAAATGTCCTAACTCTTGAAACTGTTTTCCACTGGTGACACAGTTGTACTTTGCTTCTGTCCCATGTGCCCAGGACTGAATTCAGTATTTCAGGCAGGAAGTGACAAGTGCTCTATGAAAGGGACCTTGTTCTGGGGAAACCCTCCTCACCCGCCACCATTTTTTTAATCACAGCTTTGCGTGTGTGCGTGCATGCTAAGTTGCTTTAGTCATGTCCCACTCTTTGCGACCCTATGGACTGTAGCCCCCAGGCTCCTCTGTTCATGGGATTCTCCAGGCAAGAATACTCAAGTGGAATGCTATGCACTCCTCCAGGGGATCCTCCCGACCCAAGAATCACACCTGAGTCTCTTATGTCTCTTACATCGGCAGGAGGTTTTTTTTTTTGTTTTTTTTTTTGTTTTTTTTTTAACTACTAGCGCCCCTTGGGAAGCCCAATAACACCTTTATTAAGGTATAATTTATATATCACAAATTTATGCTTTTAAAGTGTAAAATTCAGTATTTTTTTGTGGTTTTTATTATGTCTACAGAGTTATGCAGTCCTTACTGTTCAGTTACTAAGTCATGTCTGACTCTGTGACCCCATGATCTGCAACATGCCAGGCTTCCTTGTCCTTCGCTATCCCCCTGAATTTGTTCAAACTCATGTCTACTGAGTTTTTTTTTTTGTTTTTGTTTTTGTTTTTTTTTTAACTACTAGCGCCCCTTGGGAAGCCCAATAACACCTTTATTAAGGTATAATTTATATATCACAAAATTTATGCTTTTAAAGTGTAAAATTCAGTATTTTTTTGTGGTTTTTATTATGTCTACAGAGTTATGCAGTCCTTACTGTTCAGTTACTAAGTCATGTCTGACTCTGTGACCCCATGATCTGCAACATGCCAGGCTTCCTTGTCCTTCGCTATCCCCCTGAATTTGTTCAAACTCATGTCTACTGAGTCAGTGATGCCATCCAACCATCTCATTCTCTGTCATCCTTCTCCTGCCTTCAACCTTTCCCACATCAGGGTCTTTTCCAATGAGTCAGCTCTTCTCATCAGGCGGCCAAAGTATTGGAGCTTCAGCTTCAGCATCAGTCCTTCCAATGAATATTCAGGGTTGATTTCCTTTAGGATTGACTCCTTGATCTCCTTGCAGTCCAAGGGACTCTCAAGAGTCTTCTCCCACTTCTAGAACATTTGCATCATCCTCCAAAGAAACCTCATACCACTGCTTATTTCCCACCTTCTGGCAACCGCTAATGTTTCCTGTATACACTTGTCTCTTCTGGACATTTCACATAAATGGGCTGATGGGTGTGAAATCACCTTGATTTGCCTTACCCTAGTGACTAACGATGTTGAACAAGATGTGACATTTTGTGACTGGCTTCTTTGACTTAGCACTTTACTTTCATGTTTATATTTTCAAGCTCCATCCATGTTTTAACCTGTATCAATACTTCATTGCTTTCTATTGCTAACTAATGTTCCATTGTATGGATATATCACATTTTCTTTATCCATTCATCAGTTGATAGATTTTTGTGTTCTTTTTAACTTGGGAATATAATGAATAATGTTTTCATGAGTATTTGTGCATGTGTTTTAATTCTCTTTGGTGTATATTTAGGAGTGGAATTGCCAGGTCATATGCTAATTCCATGGTTAACCGTCTGCAGAGCTGACAAAATGTTTTCCACAGTGGCTGCACCATTTAATAATTCTACCAGTAACATATGAAGGTTCCAGTTCCTCCACACCTTTCCAACTCTTGTTGTTATCTATCTCTTTGATAACAGCCATCATAGTGGGTACAAAATCACTTTGATTTGCCTTGCCCTAGTGACTACTGGAGAAGGAAATAGCAACCCACTCCTTGCCTGGAGAATCCCAGGGATGGGGGAGCCTGGTGGGCTGCTGTCTATGGGGTCGCACAGATTCAGATATGACTGAAGCGAATTAGCAGGAGCAGTGACTACTGATGTCAAATATCTTTACAAGTGTTCATTTTCTATTTGCATATCTTTCTTTAAAAGTGTCTAAGTTTTTTTCTTTTTAATTGAGTTGTTAGAGCTTTTCTAAATTCTGGATATTAGACCAGTATCAGGTATATGATTTGAAAATATTTTCCTCCCATTCTGTGGACTTAGTGTTTAACTTTGATGAAGGCCAAAACTAAGATCATGGCATCTGGTCCCATCACTTCATGGGAAATAGATGGGGAAACAGTGGAAACAGTGCCTGACTTTATTTTCTGGGGCTCCAAAATCACTGCAGATGGTGACTGCAACCATGAAATTAAAAAACGCTTACTCCTTGGAAGGAAAGTTATGACCAGCCTAGATAGTATATTCAAAAGCAGAAACATTACTTTGCCAAAAAAGTCCGTCTAGTCAAGGCTATGGTTTTTCCTGTGGTCATGTATAGATGTGAGAGTTGGACTGTGAAGAAGGCTGAGCGCCGAAGAACTGATGCTTTTGAACTGTGGTGTTGGAGAAGACTCTAGAGTGTCCCTTGGACTGCAAGGAGATCCAACCAGTCCATTCTGAAGGAGATCAGCCCTGGGCTTTCTTTGGCAGGAATGATGCTGAAGCTGAAACTCCAATACTTTGGCCACCTCATGTGAAGAGATGACTCATTGGGAAAGACTCTGATGCTGGGAGGGATTGGGGGCAGGAGGAGAAGGGGACGACAGAGGATGGGATGGCTGGATGGTGTCACCGACTCAATGGACGTGAGTCTGAGTGAACTCCGGGAGATGGTGATGGACAGGGAGGCCTGGTGTGCTGCTATTCATGAGGTCGAAAAGAGCTGGACATGAGTGAGCGACTGACCTGATACTGAACTGAAAGTATCTATTTTTCTTTTGTCACTTGTGTTTTTGTTGTCATTCTTAAGAAACCATTGCCTAACTCAAGGTTATGGACTTTACCTCTATGTTTCCTTCTAAGTTTCATAGTTTTACCTCTTACATTTGATTTTAGCCTTCTGAATTTAAATTTTTTAATATGATTGAGTTATGGGTCTAACTTCATTCTTCTGCATGTAGACACTTTGTCTTAGCATGATTTGTTGAAACCACAGTCCTTGAATTATCTTGGCCCCCTTGTGGCAAATCAATCAACCATAATGGGGGACTCATTTCTAGTAACGATCCTGGCCATTTTCTCTTCATACTGTTGACTCATACTGAGTTTATTGTCCACAAACTCATATAAGAGTTTCACATGTGTTGCTCTTAAGCCAAGCTTCCCCCATCCTTCTCTTGTGCAGATGGAAATGGGGGCCCTGATAAGAGACTTCATCTTTATCACTCTTAAATGTTACCTTGTCAGTTCAGCTGGTCATTCCACTAAGCTGAGAGCTTTGAGTTATGGAGCCTGATGTCCCTCCCAGGTTTATATCTTCAATATCATCAGTTATTCAGCTTAGTCCTGGAATATTTAATAAAGTTCTCATCAGGCTACCTACCGGTCTATGTTGGTGAAGAAGACAAGAACCCACTCTCATGGAAGAGGCAGAGAAAAGGCAGATAATACAGAAGTAAGCTAACAAACAAGATAATTTCAAATAGTGAGCTTCTTCAGTCATGGATCATTTAGGGAGGATGCATGCGTGCATGCTCAGTCGTGGCCAACTCCAGGCTCCTCTCTCCAAGGGGTTCTCCAAGCAAGAATACTGGAGTGGGTTGCCATTTCCTACTCCAGGGGATCTTCCTGACCCATGCATCAAATCCATGTCTCCTGCATTGGCAGGTGGATTCTTAACCAATTTCACCACCTGGGAAGCCTGGATAGTTTAGGGAAATCTCATTAACTTACAATTGCTCTGAGTTACAATTATGTTTCCACTATCATCTTAGAAGCCAGTTATGTCTAAATGTCATTGGTTATGTCTCAAGGTTCATTTCAGAGAGTAGTACATGTTGAGAAGGGTCTTCCTTGTATCTGATGCAGACATGAAGGAGAACACAGCCTCTCTGGTGCCACTCAGAGGGGGACATGGTAGGGATGGCTGGGCCATGAGCCTCACACAGCAGAGTCCTGCTTCAGATTCTAGAAGAATACACTGCAATCCTAAAATGACTCCTGCAACTCGTTATTATTAGAGATGGCCTGATAACTCTGCTGCCACTTTTTCCTGGATAAATAATTCATATCTGGAGTTTTGGTTCAAATTGTTTGACTGGCAGCCACAACAACACATGCATGTTCTTCCTCTCTGTCAAAAAAGTCACTTTGTGGGAAATCTGTAGAGTCAATAGAGAATGATGTTTGAGTTCGGAGTCCTACTGCAGCTGATGCAAATAAGAGGCACCAGGGGGAAAGCCTTTTCCTAAACCTCTATCCCCTCTGAGATGAAGGTCCATCAACCCTGAAGGAAAGCAACTTTTTTGCTAGAGCTGAAAACAATGCCTGAGGCATCCAGCAAATCAGAGTTGAACAAAGGTGGGAATCAAGGAACACTTCTGTACAGTTCAGAAGTTGGCCTCTTCTGTAGGTTCTTGTTCATGGGGTATCTTTAAAAAATTAATTTTTATTGGAGTGTAGTTGATTTACAATGTTGTACTGTCTGTAGAGTAAGGTGAATCAGTTTTGCATACATTTACACATATAAAATCTATATAGAAAGAATCTAAAAAAGTGGATATATATATGTATATACATATAGGTTGTGCTAATGGCATCCCACTCTTGCCTGGAAAATCCTATGGACGGAGGAGCCTGGTAGGCTGCAGTCCATGGGGTCACTAAGAGTCGAATACGACTGAGTGACGTCACTTTCACTTTTTACTTTCACTTTTCACTTTCATGCATTGGAGAAGGAAATGACAACCCACTCCAGTGTTCTTGCCTGGAGAGTCCCAGGGACGGAGGAGGCTGGTGGGGTGCCATCTATGGGCTCACACAGAGTCAGACACGACTGACGTGACTTAGCAGTAGCAGCAGCAGTGGTAAAGAACCCACCTGCCAATGCAGAAGACATAAAAGACATGGGTTCCATCACTGAGTTGGGAAGATCCCCTGCAGGAGGCCATGGTAACCCACTCCATTATTCCTGCCTGGAGAATTCCATGGACAGAGGAGCCTGCTGGGCTATAGTCTAGTGTTGAAAAGAGTGGGACGTGATTGAAGCGACTTAGCATGCAAGCATATATTTCCCATATAGGTCATTACAGAGTATTGAGTAGAGTTCCCTGTGCTATACTGTAGGTTTTTTAAAAAACTTTATTTTGTATTGGGGTATAGCCAGTTAGAACTTTCCTGGTGGCTCAGACGGTAAAGCGTCTGTCTACAATGTGGGAGACCCGGGTTCGAGCTCTGGGTTGGGAAGATCCCTGGAGAAGGAAATGGCAATCCACTCCAGTACTATTGCCTGGAAAATCTCATGGACAGAGGAGCCTGGTAGGCTACAGTCTATGGGGTCGCAAAGAGTCGGACATGACTGAACGACTTTCCATAGCCAGTTTCAGGTGAATAACGAAGGGATTCTGCTATACATATACATAAATCCATTCTTCCCCCAAACTCTCCTCAGTAGGTTCTTATTAATTATCTACTATATATATATAATGGTGTGTGTATGTCAATCCCAATCTCCCAGTTTATCCTTCCCTCACCCTTTCCCCCTTGGTTTCTATATCTGTGACTCTATTTCTACTTTGTAAATAAGTTCATTTGCATCATTTTTAAGATTCCCCATGTAAGTGATACCATATGACATTTGTCTCTGTCTGACTTACTTCACTCAATATAACAATCTTTAGGTCCATCTATACAGCTGCAAATAGCATTATTTTGTTCTTTTTTATGGCTGAGTAATGTTCCAGTGTGTATATGTATCACATCTTCATCCATCCCTCTGTTGATGGGCATTTAGATTGCTTCCATGTCCTGGCTACTGCAAATAGTGCTGCAGTGAACACTGGGGTGCATATATCTTTTTCAATTATTGTTTTCTCCTGATATATGCCCAGAAATGAGATTACTGGATCATATGATATCTCTATGTTTAGTTTTTTAAGGAACTTCCACACTGTTTTGCATAGAGACTGTACCAATTTACATTCCTACCAACAGTGTAGGAGGGTTCTCATGAGACTGTTTTAAAGTTCACTGAGTATCAAGCTTTTTTTTTTTTTTCTTCAATTTTGTTTTTAAATTTCTTCTTGATTAATGGGCCACTGACTACTCCCAAGGGGCTAAGAGGGTATTAGTGATTGTCTGGGAGCTCTTAGTATCTTCAGACAATCTCTTTCCATGAGATTATTGGATGCTGTTATTGATCTTCTCTGGCCTCCTCTGGGTACCTTTGATCTATTTCTTCCTGGCTTCACATATTTACATCAGCAGTTTTCTGCAAGAAACGAGGGCTCTAGAACTGTGTATCTCTTATCAACCACTGGTTTCCATTTGATGGATGTCGCCTCATAAAGCACAACTGTGAATAACATACAGTTCCCATTTGAGGTCACATAAAGGGGATGGTGACAGGAGGCTGAGAGGGCCGGGTCTGTGATATTTCAGTAAGTATATATTTTAACACGAAACCTCTCTATTACCACTGATCTTTCTTTTCTGCCATTTTGCCTCCATGCACACAAGGAGCAGTCAGATTTAATATTCATCAATTCAACGGACTCCATGGAAACAATAGTGATTTGTAAGATGAAAAGAATTACGGATGCATGCTGATCATATTTCTTGGCTGCAAAGCCCCAAATTCTGACTCATCAAACTAAATTACTCATTAAAATACATGCCAAAAATAGTACACCCTGCATTCAGGTACTCTTGTCTATCAGATAAAACAGAGAATGAGCTAATATCATGAAAGAATAATTCACTCCCCTGCTCTCTTGGGCAGAAGTGCAGCACGCATTTCTGGGATCACAATTTATGAAAGCCACACAAGATGTGAATTAAATTGCCCCTGTCTTTTGTTTTCAATAATGTCTAAGGTGTATATTTTTACACTCCTCAAAGTGGACATTTTATTATTTTTCTCATGAGAGGGGCACTGAGACCCCATTGGGGCTTCAGAATGGGTTCCTGAGGGCACAGCATTTGGGGACAATATTCCCAGGCAGTAACTCATTCAGGGTGGTAACTTTGGTGTTTGAATTAGAGTGGTACACTCCTTGGCCCTCCATAGTGGCTTTAGGCTTCTGTTTCGGGGGATGCAGGGTGACAGGGGAGTATGAGGCCCAGGGAGGGATGAGGGCAGAGGTTCCAGAGAGGTTCCCCTCTTTCCAGTGGCAGAAGACTCCCACCTTATAAAGTTGGTCTACAGAAACTATGAAACTCTTTGAGGAAAATGTAGGCAGAACACTCTCTGACATAAATCACAGTTAGATCATCTATGACCCACCTCCCATAGAAGTGGAAGTAACAACAAAAATAAACAAATGGGTTTTCAGTAAGTATATATTTTAACACGAAACCTCTCTATTACCACTGATCTTTCTTTTCTGCCATTTTGCCTCCATGCACACAAGGAGCAGTCAGATTTAATATTCATCAATTCAACGGACTCCATGGAAACAATAGTGATTTGTAAGATGAAAAGAATTACGGATGCATGCTGATCATATTTCTTGGGTGCAAAGCCCCAAATTCTGACTCATCAAACTAAATTACTCATTAAAATGCATGCCAAAAATAGTACACCCTGCATTCAGGTACTCTTGTCTATCAGATAAAACAGAGAATGAGCTAATATCATGAAAGAATAATTCACTCCCCTGCTCTCTTGGGCAGAAGTGCAGCACGCATTTCTGGGATCACAATTTATGAAAGCCACACAAGATGTGAATTAAATTGCCCCTGTCTTTTGTTTTCAATAATGTCTAAGGTGTATATTTTTACACTCCTCAAAGTGGACATTTTATTATTTTTCTCATGAGAGGGGCACTGAGACCCCATTGGGGCTTCAGAATGGGTTCCTGAGGGCACAGCATTTGGGGACAATATTCCCAGGCAGTAACTCATTCAGGGTGGTAACTTTGGTGTTTGAATTAGAGTGGTACACTCCTTGGCCCTCCATAGTGGCTTTAGGCTTCTGTTTCGGGGGATGCAGGGTGACAGGGGAGTATGAGGCCCAGGGAGGGATGAGGGCAGAGGTTCCAGAGAGGTTCCCCTCTTTCCAGTGGCAGAAGACTCCCACCTTATAAAGTTGGTCTACAGAAACTATGAAACTCTTTGAGGAAAATGTAGGCAGAACACTCTCTGACATAAATCACAGTTAGATCATCTATGACCCACCTCCCATAGAAGTGGAAATAACAACAAAAATAAACAAATGGGACCTAATTAAACTTAAAAGCATTTGCACAACAAAGGGAAACTAAAAGCAAGGTGAAAAGGCAGCCTTCAGAATGGGAGGAAATAATAGCAAATGAAACAACTGACAAAGAATTAATCTCCAAAATACACAAGCAGCTCATGCAGCTCAATACCAGAAAAATAAACAACCCAATTAAAAACTGGGCCAAAGAACTAAACAGACATTTCTCCAAAGAAGACATACAGATGGCTAACAAACACATGAAAAGATGCTCAACATCTACTCCTTATCAGAGAAATGCAAATCAAGACCACACTGAGGTACCATCTCACGCCAGTCAGAATGGCTGCGGTCCAAAAGTCTACAAAAAATAAATGCTGGAGAGGGTGTGGAGAAAAGGGAACCCTCTTACACTGTTGGTGGGAATGCAAACTAGTACAGCCACCATGGAGAACAGTGTGGAGATTCCTTAAAAAACTGGAAATAGCACTGCCTTATGACCCAGCAATCCCACTGCTAGGCATACACACTGAGGAAACCAGAATTGAAAGAGACACATGTACCCCAATGTTCATCACAGCACTGTTTATAATAGCCAGGACATGGAAGCAACCTAGATGTCCATCAGCAGACAAATGGATAAGGTAGTTGTGATACATATACACAATGGAATACTACTCAGCTATAAAAAGAAGAACACATCTGGGTCAGCTATAATGAGGTGGATGAAACTGGAGCCTATTATACAGAGTGAAATAAGTCAGAAAGAGAAACACTAATACAGTATATTAACGCATATACATATGGAATTTAGAAAGATGGTAATGGTAACCCTGTATACGAGATAGCAAAAGAGACACAGATGTATAGAACAGTCTTTTGGACTCAGTGGGAGAAGGCAAAGGAGTGATGATTTGAGAGAATAGCACTGAAACATGTATATTACTATATGTAAAATAGATGACCAGTGCAAGCTTGATGCATGAAGCAGGGCACTCAAAACTGGTGCTCTGAGACAACTCGGAAGGATGGGGTGGGGAGGGAGGTGGGAGAGGGGTTCAGGATGGGGGACATGTACACCCATGGCTGATTCATGTCAATGTATGGCAAAAACCACCACAATATTGTAAAGTGATTAGCCTCCAATTAAAATAAATTAATTTTAAAAATAAATAAGAAAGAAAAAAATCAGTCTAATCCTGTATCCCCCTTACCTTATACACATTAGACCTCCTTGTCCAGATGTCCAGCTCCATACCACACTAATTAAATCAGAATTTCTAGGGTGGGCCTGGGGCACTGATAGTTTTAAAACTTCCTAGGAGACTCTGGAGAAGGCTATGGCACCCCACTCCAGTAGTCTTGCCTGGAGAATCCCATGGACAGAGGAGCCTGGTAGGCTGCAGTCCATGGGGTTGCTAAGAGTCGGACACGACTGAGCAACTTCATTTTGACTTTTCACTTTCATGCATTGGAGAAGGAAATGGCAACCCCCTCCAGTGTTCTTGCCTAGAGAATCCCAGGGATGGGGGAGCCTGGTGGGCTGCTGTCTATGGGGTCGCACAGAGTCGGACACGACTGAAGGGACTTAGCAGCAGCAGCAGCAGGAGACTCTAATGAAGGGCGTATGTTAAGATCTGCTGAGTCTGATTCTGAGGTTAACAGGTGAGGAATCCCCCATAACAAAGGTCTGAGGACTTCTACCAGCTCTTTTCAAAGGGACTTTATTGATATCACTTAATTTCTTTCCTCTTTAATTACATACACCAGGAATACAGCATTAAACTAAGTTTCATACATATTAGAATTAATGGGAGTTTAAGGCTTCCCAGGTGGTGCTAGTGGTAAAGAAACCACCTGCCAATGCAGAAGACTGAGAGACTTAGGTTTGATCCCTGAGTTGGGAAGATCCCCTAGAGGAGGGCATGGCAATCCAGTCCAGTATTCTTGCCTGGAGAATCCCATGGACAGAGGAGCCTGGTGGGCTACAGTCCATAGGGTCGCAAAGAGTCGGATGCAACTAAAGCGACTTGGCATGCATACATGAACTCCAAAGGACTTGTTGGTGCTTATAGGTCAGAAAACCTTAGGATTGTCTCCAACACTTAACAGGATCCAGCTCCTTCTGCCCATTCTGCTTTCTAAAATACTTCTTTCCCTTGCCAGGGTCAAAGGAAATCAGATCATTTAAAAAGAAGTCAGTGACTCACAGAAAACATCTTAGAGCATCTGAGACCCTCTATCCTTGGCTCACTCAAAGACATCTTAGCCTTCCAGCTCTGCAGCCAGAGTAATCAAGAAGAATTGAGCATCCTTAAATACTGCAGCTGATACTGATCACTCAGAGGAAACTAGCTACATCAGGACCTGATCCACAGGAGTTTTGGAATAGACACCTAACTGCACATCCAGGAAACTTCAACTCATCCATTTTGAGTCATTTCGTCTCTTTTTGTTCATGTGTGTTAGTCGCTCAGTCGTGTTCAACTCTGTGGGACCCTGTGGACTATGGCCCACCAGGATCCTCTGTCCATGGGATTTTCCAGGCAATAATACTGGAGTGGGTTGCCATTTCCTTCTCGCAGAGATCTTCCCAACCCAGGGATCGAACCTGGGTCTCCCACATTGCAGGCAGATTCTTTACTGTCTGAGCTACCAAGGACGCCCTATTTTTGTTCATAACTTAACAATTTCAAGCAAACGAGTTACATTTTGGGCACTGGCCTCTGTTCTGTATCAAGATTTCACATTTATTCCTAAAACCTGGAAACAAGAACTCAAGAGTCTATTCAAAGTGGGATTACAATATTCATCAGCTGTATCTACTAAAGGAGCTTTATATTAAATTCTATGTGGTAGGCATGTGCTGTCAAGAACAATATTTAAGAGCCAGATCAGCAAGATTTGTTACTTGCTATTATTCACTGTCAGCTTCTTCTGCTAGTTTGGTTTATCTGCCTCAGGGAAAACTAAGAAAAGCCAATTAAAACACTGCTTAAACTTTATCACACTTCTATTTGTAAGTCGCAAAGGCATTCCATACTCTTTAAATAGCTCTAGTGTTAAAGCTTCTCTGAATACTTTGAGGTAATGTAAAAGCCCCCTTGGCACGGAAAAGTTTAAGCAGAAAATATATATCTGAAATATTTTAAGTCCAACTACAGTCCAATTCTCACCTTAAAGTGAAAAGTGAGTGTTTGTTGCTCAATCATGTCAGACTCTTTGTGACCTCACAGACTGTAGCCTGTCCATGGAGTTCTCCAGGCAAGAATACTAGAGTGGATTGATATGCCCTCCTCCAGGGGGTCTTCCCGACCCAGGAGTCGAACATGCATCTCCTGCATTGCAGGCAGATTCTTTACTGTCGGAGCCACCAGGGAAGACAAGAACAGGGCTAACCTTGCACATAAATGTTGAAGTGTGCACAGGTGAATTTTTCTAGGATAACACTTCGGAAGCATTCACAAAGTTGCCATCCCCTAGAGATTTTTCATTCACTTATTAAAGTCAGTGTTGTCTATAATGTTCTCAATGGAGTTCACTCTACCTGGAGTACACAACCCCTCAGCTTGGCTAATCCACACCCGCTCTTTAAGTTCTCTCAAACTCCATGTTCTCCAGAAGTGAAAACTGATTTCCCCAGCTAACATCAATTACCCTCTATATTATGTCCCCCAACACTTTGAAATTCTATTATATTATTATGGTAGTTGACATCATTCTTCCCAGGCCCTCACTTTCCCCTGAGTCCATGCCCTTTTTGAACTGACACTTTTCTATTCTCTAGAGCAGCGGTCCCCAACCTTTTTGGCACCAGAGACGGGTTTCGTGGAAGACCATTTTCCCATGGACCAAGGAGGTGGGGATGGCTTGGGGATGATTCAGGGATGATTCAAGTGCATTATATTTATTGTGCACTTTATTTCTATTATTGTTACACCAGCTCCCCCTCAGATCATCAGGCATTCGTTCCTGGAGCAGGGAGACTCCTGCTCTAGAGGCTGAGCATTCTTCCTCAGCCCACTGTTTTGGGTGTGCCAGTTCTGACCTCAGGCTTCAAGGAGGGGGCACTGCAGCTTTCTGTTCTCCCCTGTGGCCATTTTGCCATCACTGTGAGAAGAATATGCTCTGGCTAGCTTGCTGGTCCAAAGAGGAGGAGAGTCATATGGATCAAACCTGAACCCAACCTGCAGTTTGACACCCAGCCCTACCAAATCCAGTCTAGATCAGTTGACCCCCGACCAGCCTATATGAGTGAATGAGGATATATAACTGTGGTTGGTTTGCTCTTTCATATTTTTGTGCCAAAAGCTAATGGATATAATTTTTATACAGTATTGTATTTTAGCTTTTCATATACACAGGTCTGTTCCTTCCAGTAGGCAAGAGCCACACTCTTCATCTTTGTATTCTTTAGCGACTTAGCTTCTTGCACGGAGTGGGCATTCTATACATTGCCGTTGGTTTCAATTAGATAATAAAATATTTTTTTAAGGTTTAAAATCAACAGAGGGAGCTCTTGGTTAGTGATGTCTTGATTATTATCAGAGACTACCTAGTGTGCTCTGCATGGCGGTACCAAAACAGTTTGACAAGCTTCCATGGAATGCTTCCAGGGAAGATCAAAGTAACAATAACTACTGTTAGTACACAAATAACTCTTAGTTGCTAGGCCAATAATGGCAGGGTTACTCTTTTCACAATGTGACACAGGTCAATTATCACAAAGCTTTAAGGAGATGGGACAAAGGAACCATGACTTGTCTTGTAAATAGCAGATTTGGGGGTCTTTGCCATGTGCTCAAAGATGTTTTCAGCTTCCACAAATCTTTGAGGGTTTTTTTCTTCCTTTTCACCAAGCATTTTGGCTAGTTTGTGGCTGTTTAACTCCAAAGAGGTTTGTTTACCACTTTGTCTTTAAGAACTATGTTAGGAGCTGAGGGCTGGGAGAAAGCAGGTCACTGACAGAAGTATTGATAGGTTACTGAGTACATGAGCAATGAGCCAACTCCAGCCGGAGAACTGCGTCTACTTTCCAGCCTAGAGTAGCTTCCATAGAACAGACTGTTGGAGGAAATCTCTTAGTTTACTTGACATGGAAGGAACCATTACTGATGGGATACAGTCATTAGTCTCATATTCTATACATGCTGTGTCATTTCATCCTCACAGTAATACCATGGGAAAAGGGAAGAGCTTTAAAGATGCTCATTTATCCAAGACTGCATGGGTATTAACTGGTAAAACTCAGGTTTACTTTCAAGTCTGTCTGTCTGCCTCTCAAACTCAAGCTCTTCCTAGGACACCAGTGTCCTCTGTTGGTGATCTCCTGGTGCCTTCTTCCATCACCAGACATGACTCCCTTGGGCATCAGCCTCAACCCAGGTTGCATCTGGGGTTGTCAAACCCCCTTCAAGGAGATGTATATTTCTATGTCCCACATCCACTGGAAGTCAGTCCTAAGGCTTTCAGCCCCAACTGCCAAGCCACTTCTACTTTCTGTCCTTTTTCCTTCCTTCTCTCAAAGCTTCAGTCAAGGTCATACAGGTTATGAGAGTACTTCTGAACCTTCTTTTTATACATGTTTGTACATGAAAGCAAAAAGTGAAGGCAAAAGCTGCTCAGTGGTGTCTGACTCTTTGCAACCCCCTAAACTATACAGTCTTGGAATTCTCCATGCCAGAATATTGGAGTGGGCAGCCTTTCCCTTTTCCAAGGGGGCCTCCCAACCCAGGGATCGAACCCAGGTCTCTTGCACTGCAGTCAGATTCTTTACAAGCTGAGCCACAAGGGAAGCCCAAGAACGCTAGAGTGGGTAGCCTATTCCTTCTCCAGCAGATCTTCCAGACCCACAAATGGAACCGGGATCTCCTGCACTGCAGGCAGATTCTTTACCAACTAAGCTATCAGGAATTGCTAAAGTATGAACTGAATTTTCAAGACTAGTTAATAGAGTAGTTTCTGTTGTGGCCACAAGAACTTCCTATATAAATTTCCTCCTGAATTATTCCACAATGTTCAATGTTAGTGACTCAGCATGGAGAAGGCTAAGTATCTGGGAAGGAAAGGAGTCATTCTCCTGCTGCCTGTGGTCTTTTCCTTTCAACCATACCTAGCAGCGGCAGTTAGTCGCTCAGTTGTGTCCAACTTTTTGTGACCCAATGGACCGAAGCCCGCCAGGCTCCTCTGTCCATGGAATTCTCCAGGCAAGAATACTGCAGTGGGTTGCCATTCCCTTCTCCAGGGGATCTTCCCAACTCAGGGATTGAACTCAGGTTTCCTGTACTGCAGGTAGATTTTTTACTGTCTGAGCCACCAGCTGCCAAAGCCGTAAGGGAGGAGGGAACCCAGCAGAAAGCTCCTCTCATTTCCCTCAGTGATAATGTAGGAAATAGGACAGTTTCCATCAGCTCCACTTTCTCATCCAGAAGGGAAAACTTAAAAGCTGGTAAGAAAGCCCTGCAATTAGTCATTCAAAGGTTAACCAGCTATTGCCTTTTGGTGAATCTCATTGATCTCAGTCAACCAGCTCGCCATCAAGGGAGTTAGTGAAGTTCTCAGTCCACCAACCAGGCAATCAGAAGCTCCTGGGCCAGGCAGAGAGGTCAGGCATTTACAACACAAAGGCTGATATTAGATGCCGCCTCATCTTCTAGGCTCTGCCAGCACACCTTTCACAAAGTACATTCACTGTCCCACTTATATCACTTTTCATATTTGATTTTGGATTCAGTTGCTCACACCTTTTTCTCAACTATAAGCCATGAGGGACAAAGTATTTTGTTTTTTTAGGTTGGAAAAATAAACTGGTTCCAAATCAGGAAAGGAGTATATCAAGGCTGTATATTGTCACTCTGCTTATTTAACTTATATGCAGAGTACATCATGCAAAATGCCAGGCTGGATGAAGCACGAGCTGGAATCAATATTGCCAGGAGAAATATCAATAATCTCAGATATGCAGATGACACCATCCTTATGGTGAGGGTGAACTCGAAGAAGAACTAAGGAGCCTCTTGATGAAAGTAAAAGAGGAGAGTAAAAAAGCTGGCTTAAAACTCAACATTCAGAACACTAAGATCATGGCATCTGGTCCCATCACTTCATGGCAAATAGATGGGGAAACAGTGGAAACACTGACAGACTTTATTTTCTTGGGCTTCAAAATCACTGCAGATGGTGACTGCAGCTATGAAATTAAAAAACGCTTGCTTCTTGGAAGAAAAGCTATGACCAACCTAGACAGCATATTAAAAAGCAGAGACATTACTTTGCCAACAAGGGTCTGTCTAGTCAAAGCTATGGTTTTTCTAGTAGTCATGTATGGATGTGAGAGTTGGACTATAAAGAAAGCTGAGCCCTGAAGAATTGATGCTTTTGAACTGTAGTGTTGGAGAAGACTCTTGAGAGTCTCTTGAACTGCAAGGAGATCCAACCAGCCCATCCTAAAGGAAATCAGTCCTGAATATTCATTGGAAGGACTGATGCTGAAGCTGAAACTCCAATACTTTGGCTATCTGATGTGAAGAACTGACTCATTTGAAAAGACCCTGATGCTGGGAAACATTGAAGGCAGGAGGAGAAGGGGATGACAGGGGATGAGACGGTTGGAGGACATCACTGACACAATGGACATGAGTTTGAATAAGCTCTGAGAGTTGGTGATGGATAGGGAAGACTGGCGTGCTGCAATCCATGGGGTTATACAGTGTCAGACATGACTAAGCGACTGAACTGAACTGAGCTGAACACAGTGTCTGGCCTGTAGGTATTGCTCGAACAGAGATATGCAAATTAAGTGTTAAATTTTGAGAAACCTAAATTTACTTTGGAATGATGTAACTTTAAGGAAATAGAAACAGGAAGAAACTTGAGGTTCCTTAATATAAAAAGGAAGGAAATATGCAAATGTTACAGTCTGAATATCTTAGATGGGCTAAATAAAAGC
>SJYC01024068.1:0-18784 GCA_006408675.1 Madoqua kirkii | reverse complement strand
AAGTATGGTTTGATGATCAATAAAAATCTTTAAAGCATAAATATATTAGGATAAAGTTCTGTGCACAAAATGGGATGGATACTGAACTAAAAGGAAAAGGAATAAATAGAATTTATGCCAGTTAAAAAGTTTGTGTATTATAAAAAATGGATGATGGAAGGTATTAAATCTCTATGGTATTTAGATGCCATTAGATACTTTAGAAGTGATGCTACAGCTTTTTTTGATAAAAATAACAATATTATTATTTAAATTACTATTACATTACTATTTAAATCTATAATGTAAAATTTAAGATGTCAACTTTAAAATGTGTGAGGGAGTGCATGGTTTTAAAAATTCTCTGAATTTTGCTCAGAACTCATGAACAAAAAGTCTTTAATACTCTCATCTAGAGAGTAGCCTGGCAGTTTTGAGTTTAAGCCTCAAATGAAAAACACTGGTTATTTGAGTGCTGTGATAAGTCACTTCAGTCATGTACGACTCTGCGACCCCATGGGCTGTGGCCCGTTCCTCTATCCATGGAATTCTCTAAGCAAGAATGCTTGAGTGTGTTGCCATTTCCTTCTCCAGGGCATCTTACCAACCCAGGGATCGAACCTGTGTCTCTTATGTCTCCTGTACTAGGCACTGGCAGGCAGGTTCCAGCGCCTTAAGTCAGTTAACAGACATTCTATTGTCCTAAGGTTTCAAAAACCTTTATCATAGCTTAGTTATTAATGAGGGAAATGCTACTTGGTGGTGACTCACACCCTGACTCTTATCAGCTTCTACAATCCCTAAGTTATTGCAAACCTTTAGGTATAAAATATTATCTTTATGCACGTACATAAAAATAGAACTGCTTTGAAGATTCTTAAAAGGGATTGCTTTTAAATAATATTTTATCATCTTAATAACTATCTTGTGATTTTGGAATTTCTTTTTTTTTCCTCTTCCATCTATGCAAATTACTTTGTAGACTGTATTCAAATGGTCTTTAACAAACCTGATGAAATAGGTAGGAGGTGATCAGAAAGGGGGTAAGAAAGCTTTCTTTAGGAAGTCAGAGATAAATCAAATAAATCAACAGTAAATCAAATAAAACTAATGACTCTCCCATTTTATAAAAACATTCTGGATATAGAACAGCAGGGCCATATTAATGACTCGTTATTCTCTTTCCAAGCTGATGCTAGGTTTGGGCTCACTCAATCATTGCTGGGAGAAATATCAATAACCTCAGATATGCAGATGACACCACCCTCATGGTGAGCGTGAACTCAAGGAAGAACTAAAGAGCTTCTTGATGAAAGTGAAAGAGGAGAGTGAAAAAGTTGGCTTAAAACTCAACATTCAGAACACTAAGATCATGGCATCTAGTCTCATCACTTCATGGCAAATAGATGGGGAAACAAAGGAAACAGTGACAGACTTTATTTTCTTGGCCTCCAAAATCACTGCAGGTGATGATTGCAGCCATGAAATTAAAAGACACTTGCTCCTTGGAAGAAAAGTTATGACCAACCTAGACAGTGGTATTAAAAAGCAGACATTACTTTGCCAACAAAGGTCCGTCTAGTCAAAGCTATGGTTTTTCTAGTAGTCATGTATGGAATTGAGATTTGGACTATAAAGAAAGCTGAGCACCAAAGAATTGATGCTTTTGAACTGTGGTGTTGGAGAAGACTCTTGAGACTACAAGGAGATCCAACCAGTCCATCCTAAAGGAAATCAGTCCTGAATAATCACTGGAAGGACTGATGCTGAAGCTGAAACTCCAATACTTTCACCACCTGATGCAAAGAACTGACTCATTTGAAAAGACCCTGATGCTGGGAAACATTGAAGGCAGGAGGAGAAGGGGATGACAGAGGATGAAATGGTTGGATGGCATCACCAATACAATTGACATGAGTTTGAGTAAACCCTGGGAGTTGGTGATGGACAGAGAGGCCTGGTCTGCTGCAGTCCATTGGATTACAAAGAGTCAGACATGACTGAGTGACTGAACTGAACTGAACCATCTGAAGATTCATAAACGTGACAAATACGTATCTGCAAAATGGCATTTTCCAGGCCCCCTTCTGATTTATTTTTATACTCTCACTCTTCGCTAGCTGCATCCATTATCATGGCTTTAACTTTCAATGGTCACTAATGATTCTCCCACATGTCTTCCTGTCCAGACCTTCTAAAGCTGTCCTCCTCCTGTGCTCCAATGCAGCAGTCTCCAACCTTTTCAGCACCATGGATCTGTTTTGTGGAAGACAATTTTTCCCCCGACCCAGGTGGGAGGGATGGTTTCAGGATGATTCACGAGCACTGTATTTATTGTCTACTTTACTTCTGTCATTATTACATCAGCTCCACCTCAGATCATCAGGCACCAGATCCCAGAGGCTGGGGACTCCTTGCCTAATGGAATCTTGTCCAGACGGTTGTAGAAGCCATAGACCTGGGAGCTCTCCAGGACAAGTAGGCCTTGTTCCCTACTCCCCCTCACCCCCATTCTTGAACTCTTATACCCAATGGATCCAAATTTTTACTGGTTTTACTTTAGAAATAACCCTAAGATCTTTCTCTCATTTTGATGTTTCACCACCACTGCTTAATGCCGGCCCTTGTCCATCCTTCTGAAACAATAGACACTTAACTGGTCTCCCTGGTCTCCACTCCACTTAACCCATTGTCCACAATGCCATTCAAGCAACCTCTTCAAAAGCTAAATGAAACTGCACCATTCCAGACCTGAAAATTTCTGATGTCTCTCCAATGTTTATCGCTTGAATTCACATTTCTAAGGGCGCTTTATGAAGCCCTTCATCTTCTGTCCACTGTCTGCTTTTAGAATGACACTGCCCAGTCTCAGCTCTGGTCATTCCAACCCTCTTGCTTTTCCCTGAGTACACCACGTTGCCTTCACTCACTCATGCAACTGTTTATGAAGTGCTCCCTCTGCGCCCATCTCAAGTCAAGTCAAGTCTTATCAGTGCAGACAAGACCAAGTTCCTGTCCTTACAGAGACCACATTCTGGGCTTTTTTAGTCCATTCTTTTGTACCTGTCCAGCTTTCTTCCTGGAGTGCTCATTTTCTACCCCTCACCTGTCTAGCAAGCTCATAATTTATTCTAGGACTCAATCTATTCATGAAAAATCTTGGATGGCTTCCTGGAAACTCTCATTCACCCCTACCCATTGGACAGCCCTTCTTCAGGAAGGGAACTCTAGGGAAACATAGGCTTTCCTTGTACACAGTTGCATGCTCAGTGCCTAGAACACTGCCTGGCATGTACTGAGCTTTTAATAACTATTTATCAAACACATCAGACCTACCAAAATACCTACCTAGTTACGTGTTTCTACTCTGGCACCATGAGTTATGTGTTTCTACTCTGACAACGCGTGAGCTCCTAATGATCAGAAACTTATCTAATTCACTCTTTACCTCCACTGCGTATCACAGTGAGTGATACATGGTTAGGAATGAATAACAGTGAATATGGTCCATACAAGTTTACATGGAAAAAACAAAACAAACCCAAGAGCAGTGAGAAAAATACTATGAAGGGTTAATGTTATACAATCCCTGGAGTGGAAAGACAGAGTGAGGTGTAAACGTTAAATCCTAGAACTCTAGGCATAAGACACAGTGTTTGTGTTATGAAGTGGTAAAGAGACACACACACATATGACCAGTTAAAAAAATACTAGAGTGTTTTTGTACGTAATTAGAGGTTCCAGCAAAATGCTGTGGTAGCAGCGTGTAGGGAAGGCATTCAGAAAGGCTTCTGGGAGGAAAAGCCAGCCCTTGAAAAGTTTCCTTAGGTTAGCATCATCAGATAAAACCCAGAACTCTTTTTAAGTTTGAATTTCATATGAACAGTGATAACATTTTTGTATTAGTATAGTACGTCGCATGGAATATCAAGGATATGCTTATACTAAAAATGTATTCACTGTGTACCTGAGATTCAAAATTAACTGGGCCTTCTGTATTTCTATGCACTAAATTCAGCAACTCCACCTCAGATATGTGGAATAGCTTGAAAGAAGTGCAGGGGTGGAAAAGCAGAGAATGGCCAGTTGTCCAACACAGCTGGAGTCTCAGGTATATGGGGGATGAGGGAACAAAAAAGTTATGGGGATACTGCTAGGGAAGAAATGAGGCCAGACCAAGAGAGCCTTGGAGTGACCTTGACTTGTCAAAGAAGGATATGATGTCATGATGGGAACTTATGCTCAGAAGTGAGAGACTATATCCTTCACAAAAAATAGACTGTACATAAATTTTTTGTGGACATAATTCATGCTTCCCTAGAGACTTACTGTAATACCAATTATATGAATTTAAATACATCAGGATGCATACAGGGCTTTCCCTTAAATGGGAAAAGATGTATTTTCTGAAAGTTAAATTAAATGTTTACATTTAACCAAGAACAGCCATTGGCAAACTGAATGCTAAAATTTTTTCTAAGTAAATTTCTACTGAACAGTGATTTACAGACATTAAATTAAGAGGAAATAAGCTAATGAAAATATGCAGCAAAAAGAATAAATTATGATCTTACTTATACACTAAATGCCAGTTTAAGTAAGATTTTAAAGTCATGTTTAGATAATGAGCACATCAAAATATTGGCCATCCGAATCACAAATATAAAACTAATGACTGAAAAATTAACATTTATTATTTGTCATTCTAAGCAGTACAGAATCTTACTTTAAGACAAATCATTCAAATTAACAATTGACAAAAACAAATTAGTAATCTGTTTTGGTCCTACTGCATAAATATCAATATTTATGTTTACTAATGTTTGAAATTTAGCTCTGAAACAGCCAAGAATGCACATATTTACAAACCCCTTAAAAAGTCTAAGCATATTTTCTGTGATTTTTTTTTAGGTATAAAAAGACAGTTTTGAACAACTGGGGAAATTTGAATAAGGACTGGACATTAGATGATAATAAGGAACTATTTTAACGTTGTAGGGTTAAATTAAAAATAAAATCCTTTTCAGTTAAAGTATTACATACTCAAGTATTACAAGTGTGTATGTGTGTTCAGCCACCTCCAACTCTGCAACCCCATGAACTATGGCTGCCAGGCTCCTCTGTCCATAGGTTTTCCCAGGCAAGAATACTGGAATGGATAACCATTTCCTCCTCCAGGGGATCTTCCTAAATCAAGGATTGAATCCAAGTCTCCTGCGTCTCCTGCACTGCAGGCAAATCTTTACCACCAAGCCACTGGAGCTTTCCTTACACACACACACTCAAGTACTACAGGTACAATGATTTAATACTTGGGATTTACCCTTAAAATACTTGAAAAGAAAGGGTGGAAAATAAGTGAAACAAAGCTGCCAAAATGTTGATAATTGTTGAAGTGGAGTGATAGGTATGTGGGGGGTTCAGTATATGATTCTATTTCCGTATATATTTGAAATATAAATGAAAGGTTTCTATTGCAGCGAATGGTTAATAAAGCAGTAGAGCATATATATTTTATTAATGATCACTCACATGGATTGAGCACATTTCATGGACCAGGCACTGTGCTTAGTGATTATAATGCAATAGTCATTTAATGTCTGCAGCACACTTTTGATCTAGGCTTGACTATTATCCCCATTTTACAGGTGGAGAAATTGAGGCTTGGAGAGGTGACAATTCTCACCATCCTAAAAATAGCACATATGTCTGTGTTGAGATCCAGGCTCAGGATTTCTGAAGCTAAAGTCTGTATGTTTAATCCCTCCTTACACAGCCAGAGAGCCAAGGATCTCTGGTAGATTAACAGGAATGTAAATACATTCACAATACACATGATAAGGAAAAGAATGTGGGAAATGGCTCCCCTATTTCTCTTTTGCCCCAGCCATGGCTCAGGACCAGATTCGTGATCCTTTGAGATCCAGCAGGAGACCTGGGTTCGATCCGTGGGTAAGGAGGATTCCCTGGAGAAGGAAATGACAACCGACTCCAGTATTCTTACCTGGGAAATCCCATGGACAGAGGAACCTGAGGGGCTACAGTCCACCGGGTTGCAAAGAGTCAGACCCAACTGGGCAACTAACACGCACACAACACAAATTCAGCCTGGGTTCAGTCATCGATCAAGCTGTTGTTTGAAGCAGAAAAGGGGAAAGGCTGCTGCAGACAAAGAGGTGAAGCAAAGACAACCAACACAAGTCTCTTCTCATTGACCACAGTTCTGCAACGGTGTTTGTTTTTTTAATATAAAATAAGAAAAATGCATGATTTGCCTTTATTGTCTGCCCTCTGATGCCTGGTTATATTTTGCAGGACTTCACCTCCTTTTTAAAGCTTTCGTCTCGCAGTGCCTCTCTTCGGCGCCGGCGGCAGGAGGTGGGTGGAGGGGGCCCGCGGAAAGAGGCGGCAGGGGGACGCACATCCTACAAGTAAGGGGCCCGCACAGCTGCAGCCCTGCGAGACCCCGCCCCATGAGCTCATCCCCTGGCAGTGCAAATTAGGATGACATAATGCTTCTGGAAAGCTCCTGCAGCCCACCGCAGTGGGAGCGCTCTTGCTTTTCCCGAGTACAGGAAAAATTAGCATCGGTATTTCTAGCTGTTCCTGAGGAAATGGCATTTTATTCAGAGGTGTCGTGGGAAACCGAACACCCTGCCTGCGTTAGGATCAGCTTCTGTGGCAAAGGAAGACAGAGCTTATCAGTATAAATAAGTCACTGATTAAGGGCCTTATCAGACTAGGAAGGTAACTGGCATTCTTCAAAAATAGGCTCCGATTAAAATGGCAAGAGGTTGCCTTCCTGTTTCTTCAAAGTTATTTTAGCCAAAGAGTATTAAAAAAAAAAAACAACAAACATAACACCATAGCAAAAATATTAAGTAACAGTAATAATCATTACCATTTATTTAGCTCTTGCTGTATGCTAGGAACTATTGTTAAATGTTTCACATATGTTAGCTAATTTAACCCCGTGTGTGTGTGTGTGTGTGTGTGTGTGTTGCTCAGTCGTCTCCAACTCTGCAATCCCATGGACTGTAGTTCACTAGGCTTCTCTATTTATGAGTTTCTCCAGGCAAGAATACTGGAGTGGGTAGCCATTCCCTTCTCCAGGGGATCTTTCTTGACCCAGGGATCAAACCCAGGTCTCCTGCATTGCAGGCGGATTCTTTACTGTCCGAGCCACAGGGAAGTCCTATTACAAACTTACTAAGTAGGCATAACCTCCCATCCCCCGCCCCACACTTTAAAAATGACAAAGCTGAGGCCTGGAGAGGCAGGTAATTTCCCAAGGTCAGAAAGCAACAATTGGCAAAGCCCAGGGATTTGAGTCCAAAGCCGGCATCGTTAATCACTATGCTGCACTGCTCTGTAGACCCTGGGACAGGCCTGTGCATGGTGATGTGTGCTAACAACTCAACAAAATACAGAAGAGAGAACTGTTTCCATCAAGAACTCACAGGCCGAAGCTTGGCATGCTTGGCATGCCATACCTGCCATGCTTGGCATTTCTCATCTCATTAGAAACCCCATCCGGTAAAGGGGAAAGGAGGGTAGAGTACCGTTTATTAAGAACCTAAATGGAGTTTCCCTGGTGGCTCAGTGGTCGAGAATCCATCTACCAATGCAGGAGACGTTGGTTTGATCCCTGGGTCAGGAAGATTCCCTGGAGAAGGGAATGGCTGCCCACTCCAGTGCTCTTGCCCGGAGAAGCCTGTGGGCAAAGGAGACTGGCAGGCTACAGTCCATGGGTCTGCAAACAGCTGGACACAACTTATTGACTAAACCACCACCACCTTCCCACATGGTTTGTCCTCTGCATTTCTTCCATCTGTAACCTTTATCTGTTTATTTTTATAGACATTCTTTTAAACATATTCTTTCCCATTATGGTTTATTACAGGATACTGAACATAGTTCTCTGGGCCATGAGGTGGTACCTTGCTGCTTATCCATCCCATATATAAAAGCCTACGTCTGCTAGCTCCAGCCTTCCACTTCATCCCTCGCTCATGTCTCCCCTGATACTTTTATTATAAACCGGCAAAGAGTAGGGAACTGTTTTTGCTGATGTTGTGAACTACTCTAGCAAATTAGTTGAGCCAGAGGAAGGGGCTGTAGGAACCTCTGATGTGTAGCTAACTGGCCAGAATATGGGCTTCCCCTGTGGCTCAGTGGTAAAGAACTTACCTGCAATTCAGGAGACACGTGTTTGATCCCTGGGTCAGGAAGATTCCCCTGGAGGAGGGCATGGCAACCAACTCCAGTAGTATTCTGTCCTGGAAAATCCCATGGACAGAGCAGCCTTGCAGGCTACAGTCCATGGGGTTGCCAAAGAGTCAGACATGACTGAAGGGACTCAGCACGCACGCACAGGTAAAACCTAGACTTGTGATTGGTGTTGGCAGTAAGGGGCAGTCTTGTAGGACTGAGCTCCTTGCCCCATTTCAGATACAGGTGGAGGAGAAGAAACAGTAGAGAGAGAAGGTGGGATGAAAGCTATCAAAAGGGGAGGAAATGTGACGTGGCATGATGGTTGTGTGTGGGGTTCTGGAGTCTGGGGGATTTAACTTTGGGTACAAGCTCTACTACAAACTCTGGGTGGCCTTGTGCGATAGACTCAAAGGCTTTGAGTCTCAGTTTTCTCTCTGAAAAATGCAGCTGATAATACACTCCTCATGGTGTCATTGTGAAGATCACCTTTGTGGTAACTGAAACCTTGCATCCTCTTGGCTCACAGAGAGTAACCATGTTTCACTGGAGTAAGTGAGAACTGATCACTTTTCTGAATTTGGGGGGAAGATCTTCACACCAGAAACCCTTTCACTCCCAGCCCACTGTCTTTTAAGCATTTTGGCTCTAACAGGGGTTGCAGTGGGGAAGTGCCACCCAGCTGGCAGGTGACTGAGCACTTCCACTCAACTGTAGCACTGATCACTGATCAGAAATGCAATCACGGCCCTGGGGGATTCCAATTGGACAGAGAATCTGTTCTCTGTGTGTGAGATTTCATTACATCTGGGCTTATTAGGTATAATGAAATCTCACCCGTGGAGAAGAGATTTTGATTACTACTAGAAACCCCCAGAGCCAGGATCAAATTTTTGATTAGCTCTATTACAGAGAATCACCTGAATGGCAACTTCTTATCTGTGCCTAATATATGTCTGTAAAATTACATGCCCAGTTCTAACACCTATTAAGCTAATAAGGCAGTGTGATTTTAATAGCATCAAAATCTATGCCTTAAGATGCCAGAACAGAACGCTTCTGGGGAGGTGCACTAAGAGAGGAACTTTAAGCTTCAGTCCCATGGCAAGGAAGCAGACTAAAAAATGCAATTCCTATGAAAGCAATTTTTGTCTTATGGTTAAAAGGAGAAGTACACATACTTCCAGAAAATATTGTTTGTACATTTCATGACTATACTGAAATCAGGCTGTACTGGTTTAGCAATCTTTCATAATAGTTATGGATTTAGCTAACTGGTTCCAGATGATAAAGCATTATACTTACCAATAGTAAAAACTATGTTTTAATTTCTAATTAAAAGAGATGCTGGGCTGGATGAAGCACAAACTGGAATCAAGATTGCCAGGGGAAATATCAATAACCTCAGATACACAGATGACACCATCTTTATGGCAGAAAGAGAAGACGAACTAAATAGCCTCTTGAAAGTGAAAGAGGAGAGTGAAAAAGCTGGCTTAAAACTCAACATTCAGAAAATTAAGACCATGGCATCTCGTTCCATCACTTCATGGCAAACAGATGGGGAAACAACGGAAACAGTGACTGACTTCATTTTTGGGGGCTCCAAAATCACTGCAGATGGTGAGCGCAGCCATAAATTAAAAGATGCTTGCTCCTTGGAAGAAAAGCTATGACCAACCTAGACAGCATATTAAAAAGCAGACATTACTTTGCCAACAAAGGTCTGTCTAGTCAAAGCCATGGTTTTTCCAGTGGTCATGTAAGGATGTGAGAGTTGGACCATAAAGAAAGCTGAGCACCAAAAAACTGATGCTTTTGAAGTGTGATGTTGGAGAAGACTCTTGAGAGTCCCTTGGACTGCAAAGAAATCAAACTAGTCAATCCTAAAGGAAATCAGTCCTGAATATTCACTGGAAGGACTGATGCTGAAGCTGAAACTCCAATACTTTGGCCACCTGATGTGGAGAACTCATTCATTTGAAAAGATCCTGATGCTGGGAAAGACTGAAGGCAGGAGGAGAAGGGAATGACACAGGATGAGATAGTTGGATGGCATTGCCAACTCAATGGACATCAATTTGAGTAAGCTCCAGGATTGGTGATCGACAGGGAAACCTGGCATGCTGCAGTCCATGGGGCTGCAAAGAGTTGGACACGACTGAGCAACTGAACTGAAGTGAAAAGGTTAGATTTCTTTTCTCCAACTGTAGGAGCATCTCCTTCCCCACTATTTTAAACTGGATGCTTGCAAACATGAATTCTGACCGTTGCTCTGGTACAGTGAAGCTGGTGGTTTATAATAGGGGGAAGTTACTCTTTGTAATGAAACAGAAAGCCCTCAAATAACATGAGTTGCATTTATTACAAATTGGGAAATGAAAGGTGTGATAAGGATGCCTCATGTGCCCATGTTTTTATTAAACTTTAGAAACATATGTTTTATTAAACATAGAAACATATAGTTTGATAAATGAGACTTTCTTAAGATACTTACTTTAAGTACTCTCATATTTGGATAAAAATAAGTTCATCTGAGATATTTTGTTGAATGAAAGAGAGACTTCTAAGACATAATGGGTTAAATACTATCTGTTTAAAGTTGCTCCCTATGACAGCCACCAAGTCATTAGTTGCAGCTGAATGGCCATCTGTCCCTACCTGTGATGAACAAGAACCAGATTCTATCTCAAAATGGACAGCATCCTCTAAATGACAGTCCATACCAACATTTTAGGAGCTTTATGCTATTCAATTTATTTTGTTAAATTCTTGTCATTACTTTAAATATCTGTCACTTAAAAACAGCTAGTAGAAGCAAAATGGGCAGTTTTTCTTTACAAGAAAGAGTCAAGTATTTATCAAGTTAAGTTTCATTGATATAGCACGGTCAAGGAGTGGTGTCTGTGGTTATTCATACACTCAGTTACCAGTGCTACACGGTCAGTTTCTAATGAACTGGATTAAATGATGATGTATTGAACCCCCAAATGTAACAAATACATCATAATGTTAAAAGACCTGTTCATGGATCACAGCCTTGTCATGCCGAAGGGGCTTTTGTAATTCAATGAAGCTATGAGCCATGCTGTGCAGGGCTACCCAAGATAGATAGGTCACAGTGAAGAGTTCTGACAAGATGTGACCCACTGGAGAAGGAAATGGCAACCCACTCCAGTACTGTTGTCTGGAGAATCCCACGGACAGTACAGAAAAGCAAAGAGATGAGGCCAGAAGATGAGCCTCCCTCCCACCCCCTGTAGGAAGATCAAATTGCCAGCATTCCTTGGATCATGGAGAAAGCAAGGGAGTTTCAAAAAACATCTACTTCTGCTTCATTGACTATACTAAAGCCTTTGACTGTGTGGATCACGACGAACTGTGTAAAATTCTTGAAGAGATGGGAAAACCAGACCACCTTACTTGCCTTCTGAGAAACCTGTATGCTAGTCAAGAAGCAACAATTAGAACCAGACATGGAACCACAGACTGGTTCAAAATTGGGAAAGGAGTAATGACAGGGCTGTATATTGTCACTCTACTTATTTAACTTCTACGCAGAGTACATCACGTGAAATGCTGGGCTGGATGAATGACAAGCTGAAATCAAAACTGCTGGGAAAAATATCAATCTCAGTTTGCAGATGATACCACTTTAATGAAAGAAAGTGTAGAGGTTAGATTTCTTTTCTCCAACTGTAGGAGCATCTCCTTCCCCACTATTTTAAACTGGATGCTTGCAAACATGAATTCTGACCGTTGCTCTGGTACAGTGAAGCTGGTGGTTTATAATAGGGGGAAGTTACTCTTTGTAATGAAACAGAAAGCCCTCAAATAACATGAGTTGCATTTATTACAAATTGGGAAATGAAAGGTGTGATAAGGATGCCTCATGTGCCCATGTTTTTATTAAACTTTAGAAACATATGTTTTATTAAACATAGAAACATATAGTTTGATAAATGAGACTTTCTTAAGATACTTACTTTAAGTACTCTCATATTTGGATAAAAATAAGTTCATCTGAGATATTTTGTTGAATGAAAGAGAGACTTCTAAGACATAATGGGTTAAATACTATCTGTTTAAAGTTGCTCCCTATGACAGCCACCAAGTCATTAGTTGCAGCTGAATGGCCATCTGTCCCTACCTGTGATGAACAAGAACCAGATTCTATCTCAAAATGGACAGCATCCTCTAAATGGACAGTCCATACCAACATTTTAGGAGCTTTATGCTATTCAATTTATTTTGTTAAATTCTTGTCATTACTTTAAATATCTGTCACTTAAAAACAGCTAGTAGAAGCAAAATGGGCAGTTTTTCTTTACAAGAAAGAGTCAAGTATTTCTCAAGTTAAGTTTCATTGATATAGCACGGTCAAGGAGTGGTGTCTGTGGTTATTCATACACTCAGTTACCAGTGCTACACGGTCAGTTTCTAATGAACTGGATTAAATGATGATGTATTGAACCCCCAAATGTAACAAATACATCATAATGTTAAAAGACCTGTTCATGGATCACAGCCTTGTCATGCCGAAGGGGCTTTTGTAATTCAATGAAGCTATGAGCCATGCTGTGCAGGGCTACCCAAGATAGATAGGTCACAGTGAAGAGTTCTGACAAGATGTGACCCACTGGAGAAGGAAATGGCAACCCACTCCAGTACTGTTGTCTGGAGAATCCCACGGACAGTACAGAAAAGCAAAGAGATGAGGCCAGAAGATGAGCCTCCCTCCCACCCCCTGTAGGAAGATCAAATTGCCAGCATTCCTTGGATCATGGAGAAAGCAAGGGAGTTTCAAAAAACATCTACTTCTGCTTCATTGACTATACTAAAGCCTTTGACTGTGTGGATCACGACGAACTGTGTAAAATTCTTGAAGAGATGGGAAAACCAGACCACCTTACTTGCCTTCTGAGAAACCTGTATGCTAGTCAAGAAGCAACAATTAGAACCGGACATGGAACCACAGACTGGTTCAAAATTGGGAAAGGGGTAATGACAGGGCTGTATATTGTCACTCTACTTATTTAACTTCTACGCAGAGTACATCACGTGAAATGCTGGGCTGGATGAATGACAAGCTGAAATCAAAACTGCTGGGAAAAATATCAATCTCAGTTTGCAGATGATACCACTTTAATGAAAGAAAGTGTAGAGGTAAAGAGCCTCTTGATGAGGGTGAAAGAGGAGAGTGAAAAAGCTGGCTTGAAACTCAACATTCAAAAAATTAAGATCGTGGTATCTGGTCCCATCTCTTCATGGCAAATAGAAGGGGGGAAAGTGGAAGCAGTGACAGATTTTCTTTTCCTGAGCTCCAACTTCACTGTGAATGGTGACTACAGCCATGAAATTAAAAGACACTTGCCCCTTGGGAGAAAAACCTATGACAAACCTAGACAGTGTTAAAAAGCAGATAAATCACTTTGCCCACAAAAGTCCACATAGTCAAAGCTATGGTTTTTCCAGTAGTCATGTTCAGATGTGAGAGCTGGATCATAAAGAAGACTGAGCACCAAAGAATTGAGGCTTTTGAATTGTGGTGCTGGAGAAGACTCTTGAGAGTCCCTTGGACTGCAAGAAGGTCAAACCAGTCAATCCTAAAGGAAATCAGCCCTGAATATTCATTGGAAGGACTGTTACTGAAGCTGAAGCTCTAGTACTTTGCTTGCCTGAGGTGAAGAGCCAAAAAGACCCTGAAAAGACTCACTGGAAAAGACTCCAATGCTAGGAAAGATTGAAGGCAAAAGGAGAAGGAGGAGACAGAGAAAGAGATGGTTAGCTAGCATCACCAACTCAATGGACAAGAATTTTAGCAAACACTAGGAGATAGTAGATGACACAGGAGCCTGGTATGCTACAGTCCATGATGTTGCAAAGAGTCAGACACGACTTAACAACAACAATGTTAAAAAAAAAAAGTATTCTGGTGATATTTCAATACTTCAAAGTAATTTCTACAAATTTCAAATGTCACTGCTTTCTACATGTGTGAAAGTACCAGTCAGTAATAACTGAATACTAGACATCTAGATAACACCAAGTTAAAGACAGTTTTATTCTTTGTTACACTGTACATTTTCCCTTTATATAATACTTTGGGCTGATCCAAAACCTAGTTACTAAAGACTAGGAAGAATTAAGAATGAAATACAAAACAATATCAAAATTGCACATCACATTAAGAAAGGACTTTTCCAAAATTACAAAAATGAACAACCCCATTCAAACCAGCAACAATGTTTTCAAACAGAGGCTAAAAATATTAAGTAAGCAAAGACCGATTATATGTGCACATAATGCAGGAGAGATAATGATTTTGTAGTTTTATCCTGCTTGGAACTCATAGGACTTCTTGAATTTGTACCTTGAAATCTTTCAACAGTTTCAGCAGAATCACAGTTGTCTCTTCAAATACTGCTTCTGCCTTAACCTCTCGCCTCTGAAAATCCAATTACATATTATATCCACACCCCCACTTCTGGATTTTCTATCCTGTTTCTTTGTGCTGTTGTGTGATTCCCTTTCCCTATTTACTAATTCCTCTACTGTGTCTAAGGGCTTCCCCTGGTGGCTCAAAGGTTAAAGCGTCTGCCTGTAATGCAGGAGACCTGGGTTTGATCCCTGGGTTGGGAGGATTCTTTGGAGAAGGCAATGGCACCCCACTCCAGTACTCTTGCCTGGAGAATCCCATGGACAGAGGAGCCTGATGGGCTACAGTCCATGGGATTGCAAAGAGTCGGACATGACTGAGCGACTTCACTTTCACTTTCTACTGTGTCTGCTCACGGCAGCCATTATCAAGTGAGCTCCCTGGCCTCAATAATCCTTACCATCTAGTTTTCACACCACGAGTAGCTTCCTTTTACATTAGACCAGGGTTGATCTGTATGACCAGACAGGCATGACGGAATATCAGAGGGTCAACAGAAGTGGTGGTGGGAGGCCTCTGAGGCTAGGTCATCAAAAGCGTTGCACCTTCGCCTCCTGCTCTTGGATTTCCAGCCCTGAGGAAAGCCAGCCACCCTGTTACCAGGACACTCAAGCAGCTCCCTAGAGAAGCCCACACTGAAAGGAACCAATTTCCCATCCATATGAGTGAACCTCCTTTAGAAGGCTCCAACCCCAGTTAAGTTTTTAGATGACTGTCCCCCAGCCAATGATCTGATGGCAACCTCCTGAGAGAGTCTGGGCAAGAATCAGCCAAATTAGCCACTCCTGAATTTCTGACTCACAGAAACTATGAGAAAGATTATGTGATTATTGCTGCCTTAAGTTACTAAGTCTTGGGATGATTTGTTACATGGCAATAATTAGCTAATCCACCCATCAATCAAGTTTTAAAATTCATATCTTGGATTTTTCTGGTGGCTCATTTTGAGAGTTTCTCATTCGTGTCTAAAATTTCCAGCCTTAAAAAATCTCACAGAACAGATTAAGAATATTTTTTGGAAGTCTGTTCATGAGAAATTATGTGGAGCCCCATGTTTCCATTGCCTGTTGTTTTTCTTGTTTTTTTTTTTTTTTCTTTTTTCATCCATACTGTTTGCTTTCCTCATGAGCCTATTATTAAAATAGTAGACACGGTATATGAAAATTTGTAGAAACAATATGAGATCTTGATAACATTCTCTTCCTTGAGAGAGATTTTACTTTGCTTTGCTATCAACAGGTTTAGAAGCCAGCAATCTGAGATCATCTTGTTTCAGTTTCAAGGATTAAAAATGACTTAAAGTTGAGTTTCCGGCTCTGAGAGGATATCAGAGGATACAATTTGTTTTAACTTCTGGCGGGTAGATAGTTAGTGTCTCAGTACAGAGCCTGGCATATTTACCAGCCACCTCAGCTTTGGCGGGTTCTAGAGTCCAGTTTTATTCATCTGGTCCACAGGGCTGTTAGCAGTCCTGCTCAGTGTCTCAGCCTTTCGGTTACTCAGCATTTCAGCTACGTTTTCTGGGGTCAGCAGACGTCTGAGAGAAAAAGTGGCCCCTTGTGGCAGGCTCACTCTAGATTTTCTTATTTCTCACATTTCCCCCATAATTCTGCCCAGCTAGATCTCTGATGTCTCCAAGCAATTCCCAGTGAGTATATTTCATCCAGGTTTTATTGCTCTCAGGAGGAGGATTGGCCTAAATTTTGACCATTACAAGAAGTGGAAGTCTTTTATATTTTTTTTATTAGCTAATCTAGAATACCTCAGACAACAAAAACAAAATATGTACTTTCTTTCTTTTTTTTTTTTTTTTCCGGCTAAGGGCCTAACGGCATCACTTTTCCAAATCACTTTACATAGTATAGGAATAAGTATTCTTTAAATAAAGTTGTAAACATTAACTACAAGTCAGCCCATCAGAAGAGTATAAAAAAAACTCCTACTGATAGAAGTAAACTCTTTCTAGAGAATGTCAAGCCAGTTTCTCGCCAAATCACTAGACAGGTAGGCTGTTGCTCCTCACATTTAGCCTTCAGGAAACAGCCCTGGTCTAGCTCTGTGGAGAGCCTGGCAGTCATGTTCTGAGACACTCAGCAGTGTGAGAGGCCTACAGGCTGCTGAGCATATTCCCCACCCATTTCTGGATTGTTTGATACTGTCATTACACCAGAAAGCATAAAAGTTAGTTACTGAGCAAACAAAAGAAAGAAAGAATTCAAACATGTAAAGAAATCTTATTTTTATAGTAATATGACTATTAATAACAATTACACTTCCTGTAAGGGTCAAAATCTAGACCAACTCTCCTACTTAGACTATTAGATCAAACAAGATAAACTATAACTTAAAACATTTTTAATTAGGAATGGAGGAAACAAATTCCCACGTGTAACAAGGTCATTTTAAAAGGAATCTTTTAAGTTTGTATTATAGACAAAACCTTTTTACTGCTGAAATATAGTTTATCTAAAATAGAAAGCTGAACATTTAATGAAGATGTCTTTGCAAGTTTTACCATGTACCCCATTTGAATTACAGGATTTCATAAGAACTACAGGACTACAGAATCACTCTCTTGATTTATTGATTTGGGACTCAAATGTTCAAAGTAGGTTTTCTTTTTTAACTTTTTATTTTATACTGGAGTAAAATCGATTTACAATGTTGTGTTAGATTCAGGTGTACAGCAAAGTGATTCAGTTATACATACACATGGATCTATCTTTTTCAAATTCTTTTTCCATTTAGGTTGTTACCTAAATGGTATTTAGGTTGTTAATACTGAACAGAGTTCCCCGTGCTATATAGTAGCTTCTTGGTTTTCTATTTTTAAATATAACAGTGTGTACATGACCATCCCAAACTCTCTATCTTTTCCCTCTCTTTCCTGCCCCCTCCCAACCATAAGCTCGTTCTCTAAATCTGTGAGTTGGTTTCTGTTTTGTAAATAAGTTCATTCGTATCATTTTTTAAAGATGTTGCATATAAGGGCTATCCTGTGACATTTCTCTTACTCTGCCTGACTTACTTCACTCAGTATGACAATCTCTAGGTCCATCCATGTTGCTGCAAATGGTATTATTTCATTCTTTTTAATGGCTAAGTAATAAAATAGAAGTATAGTAAATGGAATGGGATAGAAAGCCCAGAAATAAACTCATGCACCTTTGATCAATTAATCTACAGCAAAGGAGGCAAGAATATACAATAGAGAAAAGACAGTCTTTTGAATAAATGATGCTGGGAAAACTGGACAGTTACAGGTAGAAAAAATGAAATTAGAATATTCTTTAACACCATACACAAAAATAAACTCAAAATGGATTAAAGACTTAAATTTGAGATTGGATACTATAAAACTCTTAGAGGAAAACATAGGCAGACCATTCTCTGACATAAATCACAGCAATATCTTTTTTGTTTAATCCATCTCCCAGAGTAACGAAAATAAAAACAAAAATAAACAAATGGGACTTAATTAAACTCAAAACATTTTGCACAGCAAAGGAAACCATAAATAAAACAAAAAGACAATTCTTAGAATGGGAGAAAATATTTTGCAAACGAAGCAACTAACAAGAGATGAATCTCCAAAATATACAAACAGTGCATGCAGCTCAGAATCAAAAAAAATGAACAACCCAATCAAAAAATGGGCAGAACACTTAGATCTTTCTCCAAAAAAGACATATAGATGGCCAAGAGGTACATGAAAAGATGCTCAACATCACTAATTATTAGAGAAATGCAAATCAAAACTACAATGAGGTATCACCTCACACCAGTCAGAAAGGCTATTATCAAAAAACTCTACAATTAATGCTGGAGAGGCTGTGGAGAAAAGGCAACCCTCCTGCACTGTTGGTGAGAATGTCAATTAGTACAGCCACTATGGAGAAGACTATGGAGACTCCTTAAAACAGAACTATAATAAAACACTAAAAATAGAACTACACTATGATGGACAGGGAGGCCTGGCGTGCTGCGATTCACGGGGTCGCAAAGAGTCGACACGACTGAGCGACTGAACTGAACTGAACTGATGATCCTGCAATCCCATTCCTGGGTATATATCTGGAGAAAAACACCGTCTGAAAGGATACGTGCACCCCGATGTTGACAATAGCCAAGACATGGAAGCCACCTAGATGTCCA
>SJYC01024066.1:0-27135 GCA_006408675.1 Madoqua kirkii | reverse complement strand
ACAAAAATGTATTCTCATTGTAAAATATGCAAATACTATGATAAAATTGATTTTACTTCACCATCACATTTAATTTCCTTCCCTCTAGGTGACTATTATTATAAACGAGCACCATCTATGTTATGAAGTCTATCTACATATTTGCATAAAATAAATGGACATATATATTTTAAAATTAACTCTATTTGGAATAATTTTTCAAATAGATTCATTGAAGAGTTGTATAAAACAATACAGAAGGGGACTTTCCTGGTGGTCCAGTGGTTAAGACTTCATACTTCCACTGCACAGGGTTCAGGCTCAATTCCTGGTCAGGGAAATAGATCCCACATGCCTCAGTTAAAGATCCTAAGTGCCACAATTAAGACTCAGCACAGCCAAAAAACGACAAGTATCCAAAAAGCAATTCAGAGATTTCCTGTATACCCCTAGCTTCACTTTCCCCTAATGTTATCTCACATTACTCCAATATGTTTGTCAAAGTTAAGAAGCCAAAACTAGAACATTACTATTAACTAAACTCCAGACTTTATTCAAATTTCCCAATTTTTTTCAGTACTCGTCTTTTTTTCTCTTCCAAGATCCATCTAGGATACTACATTGCGTTTAGTTGCCATATTTCCTCTAATGTGTGATGATTTCTCAATTTTTCCGAGTTTTTCAAGACTTCGGTTGGTTTTAAGGAGTGCTGGTCATTTATTTTGTAAAATGCCCCTCAATTTTGGTTTGTCTGATATATTTTCTCATGATTAGGCTGTGGTTATGTGTTTAGGGAGGGATTACCAGCAGAGGTGAAGTGCTTCTCTCATTACACAGCCGCAGAAGGGAGATCTCAACATGATGTTTCTCTCATCATATTCACCTTGACCTTTTACTCTTTAGGGATATCTACCAGGATTCTCCACCATAAATTTTATAGTTTTCCTTTTCCATACTCTTTTCTTTAGAAGTGAATCTCTAAGTCTGGTTCATACTGAAAATGAAGGGAGTTAACATCTACCTCCAGGAGGAGGGGTATCTACCTAAATTATAAAGGATTTTCTGTAGGGAACATTTGAGTGGACATGTTATTTTACAGCTGCACATATATATTCTATCATTTGGTTTTTACAACGACCCCAGAGGACCATTGCTCTTCGTACTTTATAGATAAGAAATCTATGCCTCAAAAAAGTCAAGTGATGTGCCAGAAGTGACACAGCCAGAGAAACCTGGCTTTTAATGTGAGGTTGGTTTGCTACCAGAGTCTATATTCTTTTACTGAGCTCTTTGACCTTTGTACTATTAAGAACCTATTATTGTTGGTACTATTCAAATGTATTTTTAATATTCTACAAAATTCTCAAGAACTTGTTAGAAAAGGCAATACAGGGTTTGTGCTCAGTTGCTCAGTCAAGTCTGACTCTTTCAATCCCTTGGACTATAGCCTGCCAGGCTCCTTTGTCCATGGACTTTTCCAGGCAGGCACACTGGAGTGGGTTGCCATTTCCTCCTCCAGGGGACCTTCCCGACCCAGGGATCAAACCTGTGTCTCCTGCACTGGCAGGTAGATTCTTTACCACTGAGCCACCTGCAAAACCCAATTCAGGGCTTGCTTGCTTATATCTTGTTGCATATCATTTCCCTGCTGTATGGCTGGCTTTCCCACTCAGTCTTTGAAAGCAGGGACAAGTTTTATACACTCTGCCTCCTCTGAACACCTAATACACAGGTACTCAGAAAATACTTCTTGCCTGAAAAGAAAGTGACTCCTTTTCCTCATAGTTTCTCATACTGTCTTGAGCATCTACCAGCATCTAAACTTACAGTGGTTGACCCCTTCCTGCTCAGACCCAAGGCTAAGCCCCAAGATATGACAGGGCCACATCAGAATGACTGAATAGAACCTGGGGGTCAGGCTAGAACTTCAGGAAAAGCAAGGAATGTTGAGATTTTCCCTCTCTCTACTCTAATGTGCAAGTAAGTATCTGATGAGAACATTTACCAATTTGGATTATTTTACAAATGCATCAGGCTATGAGTACACTTTTTGGATTTCTAAAGTAGTGCATTGTTTTAATCCTACCAAAGATTAGGAATCATATTTGTGGGTCATACATAACAAGTCATTTTCTCCAGATCCTGGGTTATTTGGGAGTCTTGATTCCAGGAAAACCATTAGTCTTTCTGTCAACCTTTCTTCCATGGCAGGTATCCATATGGCTCAAGTGAGTGTCCCAAGTGTGTGCCTGCTAAGTCGCTTCAGTCATGTCTGACTCTCTGTGACCCTACACACTATAGCCCACCAGGCTCCTCTGTCCGTGGGATTCTCCAGGCAGGAATACTGGAGTGTGTCATGTCCTCCTCTAGGGAATCTTCCCAACCCAGGGATTAAACCCATGTTTCTTATGTCTCCTGCATAGGCAGGAGTATTCTTTACCACTAGTGCCTGGGAAGCCCACACTTGGATTTAGTTGAATCACTCTGTCTCCCTGGGATACAGAAGCAAACCTTTCCTCTGGAGAGGAAGGCAGCCAAGTTCCAATCTTCTCTCCCGATCCTTCCTGACCTTGTCCTATTTGCCATGTAGATGGACAAACAGAAGCAGTCCAAGGGAAGGGGCTAGCTCTGGATAAGCATGTTTGTCAACATGCTAACAAACTTAGGGAGGGTCAGCAAAGTTCTCCATTGGAAGATAATAGTGCATCAGGTCAGTTACATTGCAAAACATTTTCCTTCTCCTTCAGCCTTTTAGTAAGAAGGTATGTTCAGAAACCATGTCTGGTTTCTCTCTCTCCATTCAAAGCACTGCCTTCTGGAGCAGCAGAAAAGGAGGTTGTTTCCTCACCTACCTCTAGAGTTAAGAAACTCTAAGGTCTAGATCCTTACTCACAGACTCCAGGGAAAAAGAAAAAGCCTCCCTACCAACCAATGCAGGGCATAAAGACTCAGCAGCATGTATAAAATATGCTTAAGGCTGTGTCTCTATGATGGTACTGGGTAAATATCCTTACATGTCTCAGTAAGTAAATATGAACTAAAATATAAATGTGTTCTGGAAAGAGAAAAATATGGGTGTGGGGATGTTCAGAAAAGCAGGTAATTTTCAGAGCTAACCTAACTACTTTTCCAGCTGTGAGATGCTATTGTGCGCCTTCTCCATTCCCACCTGATCTCTGAGGGCTCCTGGGAACTCAGCCGGGAGTCCCCTCCTCTCCAGTTCAGAATCCTCTCTCCAGCTCATCGCTGTCAGCACAGTAACTCTGTCACCTACCACCCACACGCCCTTCCCTGGTGAAACAATCTCTCTAATCTTGACCCTGCCACCTACTACCTATGTGATCTTTACCAGCTGAATCAATCACTCTGAGTCTCTGAATCACTGAATACTCGAGAGGTATCGGTGCCTAACTGCATAAGGTCGCATGAGCGTAAATGAGTTAACTAATTAGTGTAACATGCTTATTAGCACAGTGGATGGTTCAGTCTGTGATGGCTTCTATAATTATTGAAATGTCCATTCCTAACGATCTTAAGACTTCAGGATATGTGCAGTGAAATGTGGCTCTAAATTAAGGGGGAAAGTTAGACATTTTCATGACAAAATCAGTGAATGGCTTCCAGGTGGCAGGACAGGGAGATCTTTCTAGACTTGAAATGAGGCTAGTCTAATTTGAGGTGTGTTGTGAGTGTAAAACAAATGCCAGATTTTGATGACTTATTTTGAAAAAAAAAAAAAAACAATCTAAAATCATTAATAATTTAAAAATATTGATTACATGTTGAAATGATAATATTTCAGACATGTTGATATGAATGTGAAGTCGTTCAGTCATGTCCGACTCTTTGCAACCCCATGGACTGTAACCTACTAGGCTTCTCTGTCCATGGGATTCTCCAGGCAAGAATACTAGAGTGAACTGCCATTTCCTTCTCCAGGGGATCTTCCCGACCCAGGGATTGAACCTGGGTCTCCCCCATCAAAGGCAGATGCTTTATCCTCTGAGCCACCAGGGAAGCCCTTCAGACATGTTGGGTTAGATAAAACATAACTTATTAAAGTTAATTTCACTTGCTCCTTTTCATTTTTTAAAATGTGACTATGACAAAACTTAAAGTGACATGTGTCTCGCAATATAATACTATTTTTTTTGCACTGTGCCATTCTAGAACACTGAAGTAGCACTGAGAGAAATACTCCACTGAATTACACCCTAGGCCATGAAAGAATTAATACATCTCCCCAAGATACTGCTTGAAAGTTACCCAGTTACAACGGAGCATGAAGCCAAATATGTCACAAACTGCTAGTCACATCATTAAATATAGTTTCCCGTATTGCATTGTGTAATCACTTATGAGAGCAAAGAGCTCAGAGACTTTCAAATTACAGAAAATTTCAAATAGCCATTCAAAAAATGTTCTTGTCATCCCTGCTACATTTGTCTTGATCTAATCTGGCTGCAATTTAATGCATGGCATTTTTATCACAATCCACAAATGCACTCAACTAGCACAAATACACTTATTTATGCACAGAGCCAAGGAAAGGGTTATCTTTGCTTAAAATAATGTGCTTAACTAATGAACTGTCCCTTTAACTGCTGGAGAGGCCAGAGGTAATGGGCAGACACACATGAACTAAACCAATACTAAATCTACACATAGTTAATTACATGGTTTACATGAACCAGAGGATAAACAGATGCATCTCTGTTTTTTATGGATCCTCAAAACTCAGCACTAGTTCCTAAACTTTTAACTTACCCCTTGTTGTAGTAAATTGCTATAAAAAGGAATCAAAACAATATAAAAGAAACAAACAGAAAGAAACTACCCCTGTATGCACTGATGAACTCTCTTTTAAAGAAATCTACAGTCAATCATTTAAGAAAAACATTTACAACTGAAATGGCCAATTTTAAAATGTGTAAGTAAATTTAGAATGAAAATTGTGTGTGTGTTTTTAAGAGGAGAACCATCTCTTCTACTCCTATCACATCATGTAACATTTTCCTAAAATATACTTTAAGTATAGGTATCATCCTCTCAACATACTTAATATAAAAAATGTTAAATTCCCAAATTCATAATTAAGGAACTAAACAATTTTACTTCTTTTGAACCCCTGTGGAGTTAAGCAGTGTTACATTATATTCTTGATGGCACCCTTTACTTCTTCAATGTTATTATCTATTATATTAAACTTTAAAGATAATCAAGATTAAAAAAATTTCAATTCAAGGAATCCCTTGAGTACAGAGGGAAATTCCTTAGTTACGGTTGATAAGGAGGTGGCAATTATGCAGCTCAGTGCTAGCACCAGAAAAATGTTCTAGAGAAATCTAACTACAGATGGGCAAAACAGCTTCCAGGAGAAGTAACGCTCTGTGTTAATAATGTCTGGTATCTTAATGTATTGGCCACCCACTTCAGCCAAAGTTTATCTGAGTAGGTGAGATACCCTAAACTTACACTAAATAGAATACTCTAAAAACATTATATGCGATTTTGCTAGAAAGCATGTATATCACAACAGGAAGGATTCCTATACATTAAAGTGTTTCCATTTTTTTTTTTTTAATGTACTTTGCAAACTTTGCCAGTCCTTTTTCTGGGCCTGGCCAAATTCCATAGATCAGATTACAGCTGAAAAAACACCATACTTCAAAATAAAGTGGAACACGAGCTTGGAACTAAGCAGATTCTAAAGACAACCAGGGTGTATGAAACAGGAACAAGCAGGCCCTTTGGAAAGATAAGGAAAACATCAAAATTGTCTCAAGTGCTCTTAGCTGATTAAATATATTTCTGCCAAGGGAAAGTAGATTTAATTTCCTAGTACAACTCAGTTTCTCAGGACTCTTGTGAGGATTGCAAAATGGTGCAATCATTCTGCAGAACTGTGTGACAGTTTCTTATAAAATGAAACAAATATCTACTTATACTTCTAGGTATTTACCCAAGAGAAATGTAACCTCACACAGGACTGTTCTCAGGGCTGTTGGAAAGATTAAATGAGATCATGTGTGCGAAAGTGCACACAGAGTCATGCACGTTGTAGGAACTTATGAAATAATATTTTCAATCTCCTTTCATGTATTTGGATGTAATAGCATATAGGATTTCAACAGTGCAGATTTTCATTTATATCCTGGTTCTGCTATTCACCTGTCATATCCATTCATCCAAACTTTTTTGAGTACATACTCTGTGCCAAGCACCCTTCTAGATGTTGCGGATACTATATTGAATGTGACAGCTCCAGTCTTTACTCTCATGGGGTTTATATTCTAGTGCCCTGGACAGGATGATTAAGTTTTCTTCACTTCTCTTTCCACCTCCGCAATTCAATTCAGCACCTTTGACAGACTGAGCTGGAGGATATAAGAATCAACTAAATACAATCTGTGCTTTCAAGTATTTTACAAACAGTGGAGGCAAATTCAATGGTGAATTTTGGCAGTAGGTGCTGTGAGAGGGGTAAGGACTCAGTGCTGTGGGGGATGGGCTCTGAACTCTGCTTGCTGGCAAGGAGACTGGTTACTGGAGTGAACCAGAGAAGGCTTCCTGGAGGAAGAGCATTGAAGTGAAATCTGTAGAGTAAACCAGGCAAAACCTACTCACAAATTCACCATATTATCAGAAAGATAAAATGAGAATACAGCTGTAAAGACACTAATCAGTCCATAAAGTCCTTTATAATTTAAAACAGTTCTATTTCCATTTTTAGAGCAATAGTATTAAGATGAAAAATTGGTGGGTAGTCTTGAATCCAGTTTATATTCTCTCTGACAGTATGTTTTTTTCCTAACATATGTGCTTAATCTGGGCTTCCCACATCTGCCTCCTGGGATCCCAACACTTCGAGCTTTCTGCTTGAAGGGAGTGGGTCACTGAATAAATTGTAATCATACGGGGCCAATTCTGACTTCCAGTCAAGTTTCTGGATTTGCTAAATTTACGTCTGCAGCGTAGCTCTATGGTTGGCCACACCGGCCTCTAGCCATGAAACAGGCTTTTGCAATAAACCAAGATTCTTGCTCTTCTGGAACCCACTGAGTACTTAATAATTTGTATTTTTCAATTTAATTGAAAGGCTTTGTTTATGGGACTCAAATACAGTTTATACCATAAATAACCAGAACTTTAAAGCCGTACAAAAAGCACCAACTCTGCTGGGAAATTTTTGATCTGTACTTGATGCTTTGTTTTATATGCTACACACACCTCTGGGAAAAATGGGAAGTAGGAAGTGGGACTGGGGACACTTGTGCAGAAAATTCCTGCTTCCAACTCTTGAGGAATTAAAATGAACTTGGAAAAAGATGTCATTAGAGAAATGTAGACTACGTTCAGTACATCCGCAGCCCGTGGTATGCACGTAGGCTGCTTGAAGGCCTTCATGATTGCATTAGCAATTAGGATAGAAGTCACTACAACTACACAAAACTTAAACCATTTCTATAACTTCAAAAAATATTTAAAACATTTCACTTTCCTCTTGGGAGGTTGTGATAGTTAATAAAGCAATAATTATTTTAATGACAAGAGTTTATGTGATATTACAATTCATGTTAGAGATGCTTTCTGGATTTTCAGAAGAAAAAAAAAAATAAACATCTTAGATGTGTATAAGAGACAGGCCTTCATGATTGCATTAGCAATTAGGATAGAAGTCACTACAACTACACAAAACTTAAACCATTTCTATAACTTCAAAAAATATTTAAAACATTTCACTTTCCTCTTGGGAGGTTGTGATAGTTAATAAAGCAATAATTATTTTAATGACAAGAGTTTATGTGATATTACAATTCATGTTAGAGATGCTTTCTGGATTTTCAGAAGAAAAAAAAAAAGAATTATGATAAAAGATGCCCCTCCCTCAAATAATGGCAAGTAGATACTCAGAAACCAAATCAGTGGTATATCAACAAAAGTGGGCCCTATGCAAAGTTTAATAGAGCCCTCTCCTCAACTGGGGTACACTTGAGCCCTCTCATGTGAATAGGGAAAGTATTATGATGTAAGATTAAGGAAAGAATATTTTCTTTGGGGGGAAGGACAAGCTAAAACCAACCGTAAAAGATGCCCAAGGCATCTGAGTCAAGTCCATCAGCCAGCCAGTCCTGCCAGTCCTGGCATCAATGCCTTATACTCATACACAATCAGACTTCTGACTTCAGAGTTCTCACTCTGCCCTGGAAGAATCTAACAGGCTTCCCTCATAGTCTGATGACCCAAACCAATGGTATAGCAACATCCTCTTCTTTTTTAAACCACTATATAAAAATAGTGAAGGACAGGGAAGCCTGGTGTGCTACAGTCCATGGGATCGCTAAGAGTCGGACACAACTTAGCTACTGAACAACATATAAAAATAAACATCTTAGATGAGTGGAAATGGAAGAGGAATGGGCAATGATGGTGGGAAATAGCAGGAGAAAAAGCAACTTGGGAAGAGGAAGAGGAACGAGTAGGAGAAAGTTCTGGAAAGAAGACTGACTGGAACAAGGGAGACTTGACTTAGAATCAGAAAAGAAAGCACATTTTGGAAGCAAAGAAAAGAAGAGAAAGTTAGCTAGTTTGAAGAGGTCCAAGTTCTAAGCCTCCAGGAGCCACGTCAGACCTGGAGAGAATTTCACCTCAACCATTGTTTATTTAATAAATGCATACTCAGCACTTAGCTGTCTAATCATTGTTTTCGGTGCTGGGGATTCAGCAATGAACCAGCAGAAACAAAACCCCTTGTTCTCATGAAACTTAGGTTCCCTGGGCAGGTCTAAAGCAGCTTGATATCCAGTTCCTCTTCCAATGAGTGAGGGTGTTTTTGAAATGAAGCAGGACCTTATGGTCCTTGCTGCCCCCCAGCCTCCTGCCCATGTTCTCCGCCTGCCTTTTGCCTATGGAAAACTTTAGTCAAAAAATGAGCTTAATCAGAGAAGTGAGAAATGCTGAAACAAAGGAAAACAGTCTAAGGAGACTAAATAATAATAATAATGCAGTCATTAAGCATCGTCAAGGACCTTTAGTTCTTTCTCAAGGGCTATAGATAATATTCTGAGCCATCTCCTGGGAGCTGTCTTAAAGATACTGAAGCAGCAGGTGGAGAAGTTAACTATATTAACAGACTATACCCAGGACATGAGCTGCCACGATTTTAAGAACTGACTACAAAAAATGGGAACAAATGGACCCTAGAACTGAAGGCTGACTGTAGCTAAAACAATGAAGATGGTGCTGGTCAGACCACTAATGAACAATTCAAAGATGACTGTTAGAGATCATGCAGCCCCCTACCACACTGTCTATAAAAGCTCTTACCCACTGCTTGTCAGGTGGGGGAGAGTCAGCCTTTGGACAGATGTCCATTACCCTCCCCACTACCCCTAGCATCTGAAGTAAAGCCAACTTTCCTTTCCACCAACCTGGTCTGTTTACTGGCTTTTGAGCGGTGAGCAGCCAGACCCCCTACACATACCTTTCGGTAATACTTCCAGTTCCTCCACCCACAAAAGAGTTCTACCTTCTAATTCCTAAGGCCTGTGCCATTTTAACCATCTTCAAATGACCAATGGCCTTTACCCTCCTAGTAGATTATAATCCCTTTGACTTGGAGACCATATCTCTTCTTATTTTATTTTTAAAGCACAGAAGGAACGTAGAGCCTGGATCACTTAACACATGTGCAGTTAGCACTCAGCAAATATGTCTGAGGGAAACGGGCCCTGAAGGGAGCAGCAAGAAGTGAGCCCCTGGGACCCTGCCCAGGGTGTCAGGCATCATCAAGGGATGGACCTGTCCTCCATTCCTCCTTCCTTCCTGCTTTCCTGACATGGACTGTCCAAGCTAGATTTGGTCCATTTGGGTTTTGTGAGGTGTGCAGATCTTCTCTCAACAGGGCTGTGCCAACTTTTTCTAGGTGCAGGTACTTACAAAACTTCTTTAAGCTTTGGCCTGAACTTAGTGCCCAGCAAACTTCTACTCAATATCCTTCAAGTGGATCAAGAATTCTTCCTGGGTGGGCAAGTAAGCTGAGGCCAGGAGTTCAGACGATGCTTTCCCACTATGCCCTTAGACCTCCCCAACACACCCCCTCTCAGGCAGCTGCAACACTGCTCAGGGTTGGTGCCGGAAATCATCCCTTGGGGTCACTCAGATCCACCCAGTTTACAGTTAGAAGAGGCAGTGATCTAGAATTAGGGGCCAGCTATCATTCCTCACTTTCACTGACTGGGGTGGTCAGCGGGGTTCTCCTGTTCTCAGGCGCCATTCAGTAAACAGTTGTCCAACAGAAAGACAATGTAAGCTGCTTACGTCATTTTAAGTCTTCTAGTAGCCACATTAAAAAAAGGAAAGGAGGAATTAACTTTAATCGTGCATCTTATTTAGCATAACATATGTAAAATATTGTCATTGTAATTACATTGCAATGACAATTGTGATTACATTGTCAACATGTAATCAACATAAAAGTTACCGAGATATTTTTCATCCTGTTTTTCCTTACAAAGTCTTCAGAACCCACTGTGTATTTTAAACTTAAGTACATAACTATCTCTTAAAACTCAGCACCCATGAAGGCCCATGTGACTAGAGTGGAGAACACAGCTCAAAGGAGTTCTGTGAACTCTCTCTCTCAGGGCATCTTGTTTGAAGACAAATCTTTTCATATAAATGTCAATTTAGGAAAAATAAAATGTTTAGAATAAAGTGGAAACAGTGACAGACTTTGTTTTCTTGGGCTCCAAAATCACTGTGGATGGTGATTGCAGCCATGAAATTAAAAGACACTTGCTCCTTGGAAGAAAAGCTATGACAAATCTAGACCACATATTAAAAAGTAGAGACATTAATTTGCCAACAAAGGTCCTTATAGTCAAAGCTATGTTTCTTCCAGTAGTTATGTACGGATGTGAGAACTGGACCATAAAGAAGGCTGAGCACTGAAGAACTGATGCTTTGAACTGTGGTGTTGGAGAAGACTCTTGAGAACTCCTTGGATTGCAAGGAAATTAAATTAGTTAATTCTAAAGGAAATCAACCCTGAATATTCATTGGAAGGACTGATGCTAAAGCTCTGTCTGACACTTTGGCCACCTGATGCAAAGAGCTGACTCATTAGAAAAGACCCTGATGCTTGGAAAGACTGAAGGCAGGAGAAGGATGACAGAGGATGAGATGGTTGGATGCAATATCGACTAAGTGGACATGAGTTTGAGCAAACTCTGGGAGACAGTGAAGGACAGGGAAGCCTACCACGCTGCAGTCCATGGGGAAACAGAGTCAGACATGACTGAGCAATTGAATAACAACAAAATGTTTACAAAATAATAGCTCTAATAAATTTTGTGTGGGAAAAGGTTCATTATTGCAACATTGACTACTAATATATTTTAGCCAAAGAATGTTATTGTGAAACTTTTGCTCCTTATCAGCCACTAAAATCTGAATATCTGGACACACCGGAGAAATTATGTGGCAAAGCTGAGAAAGTTTTTAGACTTTCGGCCAGCCTCTCACTGCTGGGGGCATTCTGTCCTGACCAAAGAATGATTCCATGGGTCTGTCCCTGCTTCTTCCTGGGTCTTTGTTTATAGTGGCAAGACAAGAGCCCTACAAAGCGGCACAGAAATAGACCACATCTTAGTTTCCAACATGTGGGCCCCGATGTTTCTGTAGTCTGCCGGGACACTGTCCCTCAGATGAATAATGTTTGATTCCAAGGTGGTGCAGTGGTAAAGAATCTGCCTGCCAATGCAGGAGACATAAGAGATACAGGTTTGATCCCTTGGTCAGGAAGATCCCCTGGAGGAGGAAATGGCAACCCACTCTAGTAGTCTCGCTTGGAAAACCCCGTGGACAGAGAAGCCTGGCAGGCTACAGTCCATGGAGTTACAAAGAGTTGGACACAACTGAGCACTCATGTATTGAATAATGTTTAATTTTCAGTAAAAATTAGTTCAGTTCAGTTCAGTCACTTAGTCGTGTCCAACTCTTTGCGACCCCATGAATTGCAGCATGCCAGGACTCTCTGTCCATCACCAACTCCTAGAGTTCACTCAAACTCACGTCCATCGAGTCGGTGATGCCATCCAGCCATCTCATCCTCTGTCGTCCCCTTCTCCTCCTGCCCCCAATCCCTCCCAGCATCAGAGTCTTTTCTAATGAGTCAACTTTTCGCATGAGGTGGCCAAAGTACTGGAGTTTCAACTTTAGCATCATTTATTGACTACTAATTATGAGGTGAACACAGTTTGGGGGGCTGCATGTTGTCTCCCACGTATTTGTACTACTTCCCAAATATAGATGGAAGACATTATAATGATAAGATAAAAATCCATGTAAAAGTATTAGTGAATTACTAGTAACTATTGATATCTCTCTCGCATTTCCCACAATTAATGGAACCTAACAGTACATGTCAGAGAAGGCAATGGCACCCCACTCCAGTACTCTTACCTGGAAAATCCCATGGATGGAGGAGCCTGGAAGGCTGCAGTCCATGGGGTTGCTGAGGGTCAGACATGACTGAGTGACTTCACTTTCACTTTTCACTTGCATGCATTGGAGAAGGAAATGGCAACCCACTCCAGTGTTCTTGCCTAGAGAATCCCAGGGACGGGGGAGCCTGTTGGGTTGCCATCTCTGGAGTCATACAGAGTCAGACACAACTGAAGCGACTTAGGAGCATCAGCAGCAGCAGCAACAGTACATGTAAGTATTCATGAAACTGCCTGGTTCTAAAATATGGCCTTCAGCATCACAAATCACTGTTTACCAAGTTGGTTGGCATTAATTCACAGTTTTGCTCTCGTTCAAGTGGTCCAACTCATTGTCAGCCAGGGTTCTCCTGAGATGGGAATCTCCCACTGCTTCTCTGTAACTGAGTTCACGTCTCTGATTAAGAAAACCTGGGTTCAGAACCAACTGTGTGCTGAGATTAATTGCTCAATACTAATACATTCAACATAGACGATTGTATTACATAACACATACCAGCTACTTTGCAGTATTTCCTTAGGCATAATAAGCTTTTACCGGTAAAAACCAAATCAACGTTAATCTGCAAAGCTGTCATTTTATGTCCACTGCGAAGAAAAAAAAGAAGAAGAAAAAAAAAACCAAAATGAGATAAAGTAAACCTTATCAAGGAAGTGGGCCCAAACAGTTGTCCAGCCAGTTCTCTCCATCCCCGCCAGGCAATCTGATTCATATAAACTGAGGTTCCAAAGTATATTTTATTCAATTGCTGAGAGCAAGAGCTTGGTAGGCAGTTTTGAGCTAAGCTGTTTATTATACTGACCTGCTCTGCTTTTGGGGAAAACTGAAAAGTGATCTTCTAAAGTTAGCATTTCTAAGCTGGTCTACTTATTCTACGTGCTCTATTTCCTTTCAATTGCATCAAGAGGAAACAGGTAGGAAAAATGAAAAGTCACCCTTGTGAACAAGAACAAAATAGTCAAGTTTCAAAGCTGCCTGGTAGAGAGTAGCTAGCAACACCCTCTCATATTTCCAAGCAAACACAGGCGAAGCCACATTTTTTCCTACCTCCTGTAAACAATCTGTGTCGAAACAAGGCATCCACAATGCCTTCTCCCGGTCTCTAAAAGCTGGCCGTTGTTACGTGTTTAATCACACATCTGAATCCTGAAGAGTAAAGAAGCCAGCTAGGTAGGGACTGTTTGATTTACACCTCTTGGCTGGAGATGTGAGTGCCAGGCCGACCTGCCCTGTGCTCTGCAGTCAGATGGGGAGCTCCCGGCCGGAGGGCATGTTAGCCAAAGCTGCCCCCGTCCCCCTGAAGGGCGGTGGGGAGTATGCGGCACACACCAGTTGCATTCATGAGGAAACCATCTTCCTGCCCACCCAGCACTATATTTAGAGCCATCTCTTGGCATGCAAACTTATATTTCTGGGCTTTCTGCCACTCAGACAGGGGGAAAAAAAGGACCAGAAAAACTGGTTTGGTTCCAATGCTGAACCCAAACAGTAAATGTTGAAACATGGCCTTCCCCATGGCTGTATGTCTGTGTCAAACATCACTGCTTCTTCAAAAGCAATGGGCACTGCATGTGGCTTTGAAGAATGCGTTTTTTGTCATGACCCTATGAGGAAAATGTGTACCACTCTAAAGGAAGCAGTGAAACAAATTTCTATGGAAAGGACAGATAATGTTGAACTTTTTAATGGAGTATCATCCAGCCTGGGGTTGTCAACTTTCCCAAAAATGTGTTAGCCCCTGAACAAAAGTGAAAAAGTGTTGGTTACCCAGTCATGTCCGACTCTTTGTGACCCCATGGAACTGCAGCCTACCAGGCTCCTCTATCCATGGAGTTCTCCAGACAAGAATACTGGAGTGGGTTGCCAATTCCTTTTCCAGGGGATCTTCCCGACCCAGGGATTGAACCTGGGTCTCCCACACTGCAGGCAGACTCTTTACAATATGAGCCACCAAAAGTCACTTCCCAAAGCTAGCTGCAAAGCGGGTGTAAAAAGAACACGCAATACTAAATTGTTTGCCCTCTCCGAGCCTCTGGTGAAGACCCAACAAGAAACACTCCTGATCATTCTGCCTTTTGGCCCCAAGAACATCTGGCATTTGGGAACATCTGAGTTCTTCACCAGGAAGAGAAGTGACACAGGAAGAGACCTTGATACACACCCACCCTGAGCCAGTAGCTACAAGTCTTACAAACACCAGTTCCAAACCATGGAGGGCCTGGCCACATGAAAAATGAGCAAGGCAAATAGCTCTCTTCAACCTAAGGGCCCTTCCCAACTTTTCTCTTCCAGTGTGTTTTTTTCTTACAGTCATATTTACTGAGTTAATTTCAGTAAGTCTTTTTGCTCAGTATCCTGCCATAGCACTCACTGCCTAGAAATATAGTAGTGGGACAGCCTACTACTACCATTTCATCCATAAACATAGCATTGAGCAGCACAGCCATTCAGTGGTTTGGGTATTTCCTCCTCATCAGCACATGTCATCGGCTCTAATGACTTTTAACAACTAAATTAAAGGAAAGAATAAAAATGTCAGAGTTCAGCGGCCATTCCCCCATCCTAAAACTAATAATATGACAAAAAACTAAAACAGTATTAAACCAAAAAAAGCCCTCCACAAAATTTCTTGAAAATAGTAAATGATATGAATGCAAAATAGAGTCACTGGACATGAAGTATAAACACTTCTGAAAGTTACAGTTCTACATAAAACCTCTAAATGCCAGGGGCTCAGTCAAAGAATCTACCTGCGATGCAGAAGATGTGGGTTCAGTCTCTGGGTGAGGAAGATCATCTGGTGAAGAAAATGGCAACCCACTCTCATATTCTTGCCTGAGAAGTCCCAGGGACAGAGGAGCCTGGTCAGCTACAGTCCACAGGGGTTGCAAAAGAGTCAGACACAATTTAGCAACTAAACAACAATACCTGCACATGGACAAGTGCAAAGGAAGCTGCCTAGCTGTCAAACAAAAACACACTCCCAGTGTTTTGGGGACTTTGGGACTGTTCACAAGGCTTCCTTCTTCTAGGTCCACGTGGAATTCAAGCGCTGCTCCCCTGAAGTTGGGCACAGCCACACAATCTGCGTGAGTGAATGTGAGTAGAGGTGACTGGTGTTGCCTTTCTAATACTGGTGTTGCCTTTCTAATACTGGTGTTCACGTCTCTGCTCTCTTCTGGGCCAGATGCACTGAGTCCTAGACAGATATGAACCATAAGCTGGAAATAAACCTTTGTTGTTTGAATCCAGTGAGATATGGGGGTTGCTTGTTACCATAGCAAACCAGGCCTAACTGATCAATAGAGTAAATTAGTAAAGAATGAATAATAATTACCAGAAGATAATTGTGTCACAGGTTCTTGTATTGAAAAGGCACCCAAATCAATTCTTCCAAGGGCCCCCTCCCACCACAGCTTAGTATTTGTAGCCAGTCAACTTCTAAGAACTGTAGTGTTGGAGAAGGCTCTTGAGAGTCCCTTGGACTGCAAAGAGATCCAGCCAGTCCATCCGAAAGGAAATCAGTCCTGAATATTCATTGGAAGGATTGATGCTGAAGCTGAAACTCTAATACTTTGGCCACCTGATGCAAAGAATTGACTCATTTGAAAAGACCCTGACACTGGGAATGATTGAAGGCGGGAGGAGAAGGGGAATACAGAGGATGAGATGGTTGGATAGCATCACCAGCTCAATGAACAAGAGCTTGAGTAAGCTCCAGGAGTTGGTGATGGACAAGGAAGCCTGGTGTGCTGCAGTCTATGGAGTCGCAAAGAGTCGGACATGACTGAGCTACTGGACTGAACTGAACTTCTAAGATATCTCTTAGCAGCTCTATTGAAACCCAAAGCAAATAAAATGTTCAAGAAAAAAAAAAAAAAACAGAAAGGGTCTAGCTAAGAAGACAGACATGACTGGAGAGAAATAAAGTGATTCCCAGAATCTCTAAATAGAATGCTCTCAATCCTATGCAGGCCTGGCCCCGAAGATTCGATAGCTTCACTTGGTTTCAGTTAAAATCCAGGCATCTGCACTGCTTCTCTGCTTCCCTCTGTGGTTTCAGCGTGCAGCCCAGCTTAAGAACCATGGCTTCACATGGCTGGGCTCTGTTATTTTCCAAAACTCAGTCCTGAGACATTAAATATTATAGGAAAAAAAGAAATGCCCCAACAACAGTGCCCTTAACTGGCATGTTCATGTTACAAGAAAGGAGCATTTTCAACTACTGAGATTGTCAGTTTTCCCCTGGTCCAGTAGTAGAATATGTTCTCAGTCCATGGTTAGTGGGTCCTTTGGTACTCTTAGCATTCCATGCTTGGAGTAGCTCTAATAGTAGCTCTGAAGAGGCAGTGGCTCTAACACTAACACCATGTGACGTTCAACAGTCAGGGAGTCAGCTGTCCTATAGAACTCTGAACACAAGTTCAGGATGGATTCAGGATCAAGGCAAGAAGTCAGCTGGGCTAAGGGACAACTACAGATGCATGGGATATGTCAGCAGAGAAAGAGTAGCTGAGGACCTGGAGTATCATCGCAGCCCCTCAAAGAACACATTTAACTACAACAGAAAGCCAAGTCTTTTGGAGACCAGGAGAGACTATTCAAGAGAACTGTATCATCTCTCTTCCCCTTAAGAACATGCAGAGCCTCCCCATGAGGAGGTATTATTCTCATTTCCATTTTAGAGACTAGGCAATTGAGACTACAAGTTTAAGTGACCTGCCCACCATCACAAGGCCATGAACATCACTGGGGAGTAAAGAGGACACAGGGGTTCACAATCAGCCCCGCAATGTGGAGGAAAGCTGAGAGACAGGCGGCTTATAACAATTTTCTATTGCTCTTCCCACTGTCACAATACCTATTTCCTAGGAACTTAGTGGAGAAGGCAATGGCACCCCACTCCGGTACTCTTGCCTGGAAAATCCCATGGACGGAGGAACCTGGCAGGCTGCAGTCCATGGGATCGCAAAGAGTTGGACATGACTGAGCGACTTCACTTTCACTTTTCACTTGCATGCATTGGAGAAGGAAATGGCAACCCACTCCAGTGTTCTTGCCTGGAGAATCCCAGGGATGGGGGAGCCTGGTGGGCTGCCATCTATGGGGTCGCACAGAGTCGGACACGACTGAAGTGACTTAGCAGCAGCAGCAGCAGCAGCAGCAGGAACTTGGTATAATTGAAAGAGCATGCCCTCATGGTAGACCTGTAATGCAGAATTTTGATAAAGACATCCCCCAATAATTATTTCTGTTCAAATGTATTTATTTTAAATTGAAATTTTGATAAAGCGTGGCATCAGTATATATAATTTACTCCCCTGCTTAAGGGTAAACATCATTTACTCAACCATCCATGAAGATTTTAGAACCTTCTGAGTGTTTCTTACTGCATATATAAGGGGAGCAGGAAAAACACAATCACCACCCCCTCAGAGCTCACAGTCTGGCTAGACACACAGACAATTAAATAGCAAGAAAATTGTGCTAAGGGGTACGAAGGGACAAGTATTATGAAGTCTTTCAAGGTGTCCATGGAGCCAAGGTGTTCATGGCTTCCCTAGTAGCTCAGGTGGTAAAGCATCTGCCTGCAACGCAGGAGACCCAGGTTCGATACCTGGGTCAGGAAGATCCCTTGGAGAAGGAAATGGCAACCCACTCCAGTATTCTTGCCTGGAGAATTCCATGGACAGAGGAGCCTGGCAGGCTATAATCCATGGAGTTGCAAAGAGCTGGACACGACTGAGTAACACACATACACACCGAGACAAAGAATGGCCAGCTGCCCTTCCGAACATTTGAAGTGCACTGGGCTTTGCTTCTTATACTCGCAGCCAGTTTAACACATACCCTCTGTGTCCAGGCTTTGTGCTTCTCTGGTGCTGTGTCATAGCTCTGCCTTTAAAGCAACCGGTATCCATACCACGTTGCTTCAGATAGCTCTTCATGGTCATTGGAAACATTGCCGGCTTCATGCATACAGGCCTTCTTCCTTTGGTTTACTGTGCAGCAATTGCTCAGCCAGTCGGCAAGTTAGCAGTTATCACAGGAGCAGGCAACCGAGTGGAGCTGCATTAAAAGCTGGCTTTCAACCTGTTGAGTTACTAAGCATAATTTGGGCCTTTATTCTACCTTCGTTTAAGACGAGGCATGTGGGAAGCACGCTTCCCATCTAAAAGCCCTTTGTCAAGTGTTACACTTATTAAGCTTTTTGGACAGAGCCATAACTCTGAGACAGACATTTTGCCAATATCCCACTCCTTATCTACAAAAATCAACACTGGTTTTGTAGATCTGTTCTGCAACTGAATTTCAGACATTTAAAAAGAAAACAACGTACAATGACTTGCTTTCAGAATTTCCAAAATGACTATAACTGCTAATGACAATGAAATAGCTAATATTTATTAGGTTCTTACTATTTAAAAAGTACCATTTGCTAGGTGTTTTATGCATGCTATCTTATTTAAACTTTATAAAAACCATATCAGAGCATGGTAATGGATTTATGGCAGGTCCTCCTCTGTGGGCCTCTCATAGTGTACCCATGCCAGAGTAAATTGCAGCCTCGAACTGACTGCACAGTGTGAAAAAAAAAAGGGGGGAAAAAAAGAAAGAAAAAAAAATTAAAAACCATATCAGATCAGTACTAGGACAATACATAAATTCTAAAGCACACATTTTCCTCACATTCTATGTTAGTAAATAGTGTACATATCAGAATAAATCAAGTTATATCACAGTGTAAGACTCACAGAGAACAAACTTGTGGAGGAAGAGGGTAGGAGACAGATGTATTGGAACTCTGGGGTTAATATATGCAAACTATTATATATAGAATGGATAAACACCATGGTCCTACTATATAGCACAGGGAGCTATATTCAGTATCCTAGGATTAAACCATAATGGAAAAGAATATAAAAAAGAATGTATCTACCTCTCTGTCTATAACTGAGTCACTTTGCTGGACAGCAGAAATGAATACATTATAAATCTACAATACTTTAATTTTAAAAAAACGATAGCTTGATTAATTGGTAGCAATTTTTCTCTGTGAATTACACATCAAATAATGGTACATTTTAAAATCCAAGGTGCCTCAGATGAAAAATATTATGGCATTATTAGCTCCATTTCACAGATGAAGAAACTGAGGTAAGATATGGTCTGGCATTCCCATCTCATTAAGAGTTTTTCACAGTTTATTATGATCCACACAGTCAAAGGCCTTAGCATAATTGATAAAACAGAGGTAGATGTTTTTCTGGAATTTCCTAGCTTTCTCCATGATCTAGCGAATGTCGGCAATTTGATCTCTGGTTCCTCTTCCTTTGCTAAACCCAGCTTAGACATCTAGAAGTTCTTGGTTCACATAATGCTGAAGCCTAGCATTCAAGATTTTAGGCATGACCTTACTAGCATGGGAAATGAGTGCAGTTGTCTGATGGGCACATTCTTCAGTACTACCCTTCTTGGGCATTGGAATAAGGCTTGACCTTTTCCAGTCCTGTGGCCACTACTGAGCCTTCTGGATTGCTGACATATTGAATGCAACACCTTGATGACATCATCGTTTAGGATCTTAAACAGTTCTGTGGCAACAGAATATGGCAAAAGTGATGGACTGTCACTTTTGTGATTAGGCTACATGACTGTGAACTCTGCCTCACTAGCAGATTCTCTATCCTACTGCCTTTGGTAAGATGCCTTACTCCATCTTAGCAACTTTGCAAGTTGCTGTGTGGTGGAGACCCACATGGCAAGAAGTTGAGAGCTGCCTCTAGACATCAGTCAGCTAGGAACGGAGACCCATAATCCAGCAATCTTCAAGGAAGTGAATCCTGCAGACACCCACACAGGTGAGCTTGAGAGAAGATTCCCTCCCCAACTGAGCCTCCAGATGAGATCTCAGCCCTGGCTGACAACTTAAATGCAGAGAGACTGACGAGACAGACTTAGAGCTAAGCTGTGTCCAGATTCCCAACCCACAGAAACTATGAAATAAAAAATGTGTTATTTTGCCCTGCCAAATCAGTCATAATTTGTTGTGCAGCAATAGCTGAATGCTAAAGAACTGATTTGAACTGTGGTGCCTCAGAAGACTCTTGAAAGTCCCTTAAACAGCAAGGAGATCAAACCTGTCAATCCTAAAGGAAATTGACCCTGAATATTCATTGGAAGAACTGATGCTGAGGGTGAAGCTCCAATACTTTGGCCACCTGATGCAAAGACTCAACTCACTGGAAAAGAGCTGAATGCTGAGAAAGACTGAGGGCAGGAGGAGAACAGGGCAACAGAGGGTGAGGTGGTTGGATAGCATCATAGACTCAAGGCACATGAGTTTGGCAAACTCTGGGAGATAGTGGAGGGAAGCCTGGCATGTTGCAATCCATGGGGTCACAAAGAACTGGACACAACTTAGCTACTGAACAACAACCATAGCTAACACACTTGGTGAAAAGGTAAATTTCTTTGCCATGAACCTTAATGATGTTCTCAAATAGTTGATACCAAAAAATTCCCATTGTGATTTCAATCTCTTGGTTACATAAAAATTATATCAGCTACTACTTATTGAGCATTCTCTGAGTGCCAAGTAAGTTCTAGCATGCTATTAGTGAATCAAGGGCCACAATTACCAAGCAACAGCTCATTGGTGCAGTATTTAACTGCATACATAAGAAATATTAAATATTCTCTTCATTTCACAATTTTTAAAAAGGTATTAGTGGACTTTATCATTTTACTGCCTATTCTCCTTCTTTTGGTAAATGTAATCTTTCCTTCTAGAAAATGCTTCTTCCTCTAATTCCAGGCATGTTCTTCTTATCTAACCCACTCACTGCTCAGTGACTGATCCAAGCTTGGGCATCTCATCACACAAGGCTGGGCTAACACGCATCTTTCACTAAGATTCTGTTTTCATGTGGGGCCAGAAGGAGTGATGGAGAGTACTTCTTGAGTCTTACAGCTGTGCAAGCCCAGCATTGAATTCTCAATGGCCATGTTCCCTAACATCTGCAGGAAGACATTCTGCAGGAAGAGAGACTGACCTGATACTCAGAAAGAAGCAGAGACAGACAGGAAGAACCTGGTTCCTTCCAGGCCTTGCTGATGGAGTCCCTAAAGTCCAGCTGTGCCCCTGCCCTTTCTCCAGGTCACAGAAACCTAACTGTAAACTTACTCTGAGATCCCAGCCAGCATCCATCAAAGTTCAGTCACCTCCACTGAAAAAGACTCAGGTAACACATGGATGAAGATTTTTCACTGTTTTAGACTGTCCTTTCCTGATCTATGTTACTGATGTTTTGAAATATCTGGGCCCCTCATATTTGTTTAAAAATAATTGTTCTATTACTGAATTACACCACACCCAGCTGATTGCTGTACCACAGAATGCTAAAGTGGGAGAGACATTAGGGGTTATATGGTCTGACTCTCATTCAAAAAAGAGGAAACTGAACCGAGGGAGGTGAAGTTACTTTCTTTCCAAGATAAAAGTGAGTTTGTGCCACAGTTTCCTAAAACTTGACCTTTTGTACCCATTCCAGTGAGTTCTATCATACAGCTTTATTTTGAGAATTTATAGAGGCTTAATTTAAAAGAGTTTGATTTTTGTTATAAAGCTCCTTCAAAAATCTCTCAAAGACTTTCAATTAACTTGACTAATTAATAAATAACATAAAAATTAAGAACAGTTTATTTGACCTCACCCATAAAAGTACTTATTCCTGATTCTAACCACACGAGAAACAAATGGTCACCAGTTTTCAAATGATTTAAATATAAGGAACTCTGTGTTTACTAACCTATATTCTGGTTTACTTTAAGCATCTCACTCCTGGACTGAGTATTATTTGCTACACAAATAAGAATAATTAAATTTATTTAATAATCAATAATGCTCTTTCATTTTCTAATTATGTATGATTTTTCAATCACAAAATAATACATATTGAAGGAAATATGAAAAAGTATAAAGAAAACAATGACTTATGACATGTCTGAAGTTGATATAAGCAATGACCTTGAATTATATAATTTTTAGGCTAGTTTTTAATAAACTTTTTAATACGGAGTAGTTAAAATCCAACGTCCCAAAGAAACAGATGTTAATATGTTAATCTATACCCTGGGTGTTCTCTCATAACCATGTTTAGAAAGAAATTCTCCCACTTCCCTCTACTCAGCTTTTTTGCTGCTTTCAAAATTGCCCTCCTGTGTCATTAAATCATACTTCCTATAGGTTCCTTTGCTTGCAGCACAAATTTTAAGAATCCAGGTCTACTAAACACCTTGAGCTTTAGAAAATACTAAAGTGGCTCCTTGGAGGTTTTCTTGGACCATTTAGCTGACTTGAAGTCTCTATAACAACCCAAATATACAGATATCTTTGGAATAGATACACCATGCCAAAGCAAGCAGAGACTGTGGCCAAAGGGCATGTGTGTTGCAACACAAGCTTTGAGTGCAGATTATGTAGCAGCTGCAAGGCAGAGTGAAGAGAAAATATTGTCTTTGAAACACTTTTCAGAAACGTTCAACAAGACTGAAAATAAGCAGAGGGTAAGGGTGATTAGAAGTTAAGTCTTTAATACTGGAAGCCCATAGTACAAAGCCAACAGATTTCTCTTTTTTGGATTCCTTAAAAACAGAAAGTTTTCTATTGTATGTCCTTTTAAGTATATCACCCATAAGTCATCACCCCCAAGAATAAATAAAAAGGCTAATCATGAAAACTTTGGCTGCTTCCACTGTGAGTTGGACTTAGTGTAAACCACTGTAATTCACACTTTTCTTAGCTCTCCATGCAGATGTCCTATCCATCATGAAAAAGAATCTGTATTTACCAGAAGTAAGCCATGTTCTTTTTTATTTCTGTTTGCTAGATGGAGAGCTTGGGTTTATTCTGAGCCAACTATTTACTAATTCTCAATGGATCTCTTAAACCAATATAATAACCTTGTTGAAGAGACTAGGCAATAACCTGATGCTCAGTTCTCTTTTTAATTTTAACTGGATGACGAAAGGTTGATATCAGAAAATAAGAGTATATAGTAACACACACTGTCCAACTCTGTTTTGTCCAGCTCATACTGGCTCATGAAGGGTGATCATTAACATCACTTCTGGACTCTGTGTTTAGTTAGACACTGAGAATTGATTGAAAATGACCAAGCAGAAGTATTTACACCAGAGAAATCAGCAAGTGATGTGAATTAGCTCTTTTCTTTTCTTCTGGAGAGTTAATTATTAAACATTTACCAACAAAACCATTCATCCATCCATCCAACAAATTTTTATTGAAATCTAATATGTGCAAGCTAGACCTTGTGATAAAATTTGACAGTACAAAGACAACCAGGACAAAGACAATGTCCCCTTCTCCTCCTGCCTCCAGTCTTTCCCAGCACCAGAGTCTTTCCTGTATTATGACTGATTTTCAATTAAAACCTGGACATTTGTGTACTATGTATGCAATGTAGACTCTGGATGCCATTTAAGCCACCTGTTTTAACTGACTTTCCTTGACATGCCTCTGGCAGGGCAGGTGGGGAGGTCCTGTCTGACTACTGCATAGTGGAGGAAGATGCCCAGGTACCCTACCTGGGTCTATTGACACCGAGGTAGGGGGCTCCTGCTGGTTGGTGGGGGGAGTTCCAGTTCTCCGCATGGTCTCCACTGAGGGGGCTCCATTACTGCTTGGTGGGGATGAAAATCTAGGCTTCCTACTTGGCCTTTTCTGGAACACCCCAGTGGGTAACTTTTTTTTCACCCCACTCATAGCTTCACAAGGGTGGAGATCTAAGCCCTCCACTGTGCTGTGGATGGGGCTGAGCCCATAGTTTTTTCTGTGGTGTTTGGTTGAAGCAAAATGGTTATTGTCTAAAAGTTTTCTGTTTTCTGAGGTTGCCCCTTTCCTGTCTTTGGACTAAGAGACAGCAGGCTTTTCTGTTGTTAGAGCTTTGTTTTGTCTGTGCCATTGGTATTTCCTGACTCCCAGTTTCTTCCACAACAATCCTTGGATATATGAAGCAAAAAGAAAACCCAGGAAGCTCAGCCTCATGTTGTTCCTCTGACCCTGAGGTCTCTAGCCAGTCTACCTTCTCTCCATTTTTCACATTTATGTTTGTTTCATATAAAATGTCCAGAATTTTTAGTTGTTCTTAGGGGAAGGGAATACAGAAACGTATATTTACCCCATCTTCTGGAAAACTTGTCTCCCACTTGGCTATTTTTTAACTACCTTGTCATCTGAGAGATTAAAAAAAAAATCAGTGAATCTCAACAAATCAATTGATATTTTTTCCAGAATTATAAAACATTTAATACCTTGCTTAGATTAACTGCAAGGAATTTATTGCTAATGTGTAGAGAATATTTTGGATTTTGTGATCTTTGTTTCATTCCCTGTTTACTGACATAGAATAGTTTTTAAATTGGAATATCAACTTTTCTGTCTACAGTAGGATAAAAAGCATGGCTGTCCTCTAAGTGTATGTTTCTAAAGTTGTAATAATGGCATCTGAGAGGCCATGGAAAGTGCTTGAAGGTAATATAATTATAAAGTTGCTTTCAACAAGTTATTTTTCACTGTTTATAGAGTAGATATACTCAATTTTATGGGTAGACCTGTGAGGTCTTACAGAGTTGGGACCAAATCTACGGTAGGCAAAATTTTAGAATAGTAACCTTTAGTTAGTGGAATATCCCAAATATATCATTCTCTGGGAATATCTTTCCTCAGTCTGCTTGCTGATTTACTCACGGTGTGGTAAAAATGATAGGGTAGAAAAATGAGAAAATTATATAGCAAGTACAACAATAAAATACAGTTATTTAAATACTTATCTTTCTGGACAATTCTAGAGAGAAATGGCAAGTGATGAAATTTTGCTCTAAGACATAGATAAATGTTGCCTTTCATAGGAGACTTCATTGAATTATTTTTCTCCCTGATGGAGGAAAAAAAGAAAACAAAAAAAAGAAAAAATATATACTATAAGGGGATAAACTTTGGTAAGATGAGTAGATTTTTATCTTAATGCTAAAGAGCCTCTCAGAAACTTGGCTTTAATTATATCATTTCTGTCTCTTATACACATCTAGGGTTATGCTAAAGAGCCTCTCAGAAACTTGGCTTTAATTATATCATTTATATTATGAATGTAATTTTTCAACATTTTAAAAACATTTTAAAGGAATATTTTTCATGCAATTGCCATAATCATTATTTTAATAGGTACACAGTATTCCTTTGGGCATTATACCATAATTCATTAAATAGTCCATTATTGCCAAACAGTTAATTCACCTGTAACATTTCACTTGTATAAATAATGAGTGACATGTTTTTGTACATAGTTTTCACCCTACCTACTATTTTGGATTATTTTTTTAAGCTAGAGCCTGTGAAATAGAATTACTGAATAGACAGTATGATGATTCTTATGACTCATAACAGGAACCACTAAATTATTTCCCAAAGGACTTGTATGGTTTTATAACGACATCAACAAGATAAGAGAACAGGAGCTTAGCATCCTCTCCAGCAAGTCACTGTTACGGAAAAAAAGAAAGTTACTTTAAGACTGAAATACTAATTGCTTAATTTTAATGATTGAGTTAGCAGTTGTTTACTAGTTTTATTTCTTTTATGAAATATCTGTGGTTGACCTTTGCCATCTCCTCAGATTTAGGGATTATTTTAAATCAATTTGAATGAATTCCTTATAGTAATCAAAATATTAACCTGCAAATTATTTTCATGTTTTTAATGTCATAAGGTTTTCATTGCTATAGAGTTAAAATTTCTGATTCTTTGTGATTTGTTCAGTTTATTCTAGGCTTAGAATGTCATTCACTATAATTCTGCTTTTCTTTTCATTTTTAAACTTCTGTATATTTTAAACTTTTTATCTAATATAATCTGGCTCAGTGTTTGTTTTGAGTGGATAGGCAAAGTTGATTTTTTAAAAAATTTGCTAAGAATTTATCTCACTATGATTTCATGAATAATCCTACCCTTCACTGTTGATTTATCATGTGAGAAATTTTTAGTTTATGCCAAGTCCTTTGACTGTCTATTTCAGCTCACTGACCCTTATTTAACCTTGTGCCATTACTGTTTTAACCTCTGCAGGAATATAGAACATAGCACGCAGTCAATGACTACTTGTTCAGTGAATACAGAATCTGGCAGGGCTACTAACTCTCATTACTAATTTTCTAGAATTTTCCTTAACATTGTCTCTCATGTGTGTTACCCTCTGCCCCCACAACATTTTATTTTAACCAATTTAAAATCGACAAAGAAGCTGAAAGAGGGCTACAATGAATACCTATATACTCTTCACCTTGATTCAATTACTAACATTTTATTTTCTCTATACATATTTGTATACAACAGCACAAACATACAAACTTTTTATTTTTTTGAACTCTTTGAAAATGACCTGAAGACATCATGATATCTTATTTCTAGATATTTCAGTGTATATCTCTTATGAACACGGCCATTCTCCTTTATAACCACAATACATTATCATAGTCATCATTATTATCCAGTTTAAATTACCTCAATTCTCCCACAATTAATTTATCAGTTCAGTTCAGTTGCTCAGTCATGTCCAACTCTTTGTGATC
>SJYC01024065.1:0-41046 GCA_006408675.1 Madoqua kirkii | reverse complement strand
TTATTCTATGTATTCCTCTAATTAAGCTTGCTTTTCTTTATCAGCATCAAGAGTAAGAAAACTCATCTTATTGACTTTTTGTGTTATCTTGCTTTGTTTGAATGAATGGTGTTGAACTGGCTCAGCTTCGGTTATCAGTAGGGCTTGGGGACACCATACCATCACGTTCATGGTGCAGTCAGGGCAGAAGGGAACAGATGTGGAGATGGGTGAGGGACAAATAGGAGAAGTTGGGGTTCTGGAAAGTCCATAACAAAAGCATCAGCTCTGGGGAAGGGTCAACATCACCAGTCAAGTCCAAGTGAGAGCCAGGGCAATGCAAAGACCAATGGCAGCTGCAGGTAATACAGTGGAGGTAGTAGAGCATCCCTGGGAGCAGGACGTGGGTACAGCTAATTGCCTGGAGGTCATAAGTGAAAGTGAAAGTTGCCCAGTTGTGTCCGACTTTTTGCAACCCCATGGACTATACAGTCCATGGAATTCTCCAGGCCAGAATACTGGAGTGGGTATAGCCTTTCCCTTCTCCATGGGATCTTCCCAACCCAGGGATCAAACCCAGGTCTCCTGCATTGTAGGCAGATTCTTTACCAGCTGAGCCACAAGGGAAGCCCAAGAATACTGGAGTAGGTAGCCTATCCCTTCTCCAGCAGATCTTCCTGACCCAGGAATTGAACTGGGGTCTCCTGTATTGAAGGAGGATTCTTTACCAGCCGAGCTATCAGCAAAGCCCCCTTGAGGTCAAAATAGAGTATTATATAAGGAATACAGTTCTATCTAGAAAAATGTATCTATATAAAGTTGCACAGGGAAGAATGAGGGAAGGCCAGGATCTGGAGCTTAGACGCTGGGGGTGGACGGCCTGGGTTGGAATACTGGATCTCATTTTGTTATCTGTTTGATCTCAGCATCTTTCTTAACTTCTCTAGTGCTTTGGTTTCCCTTATCCAGAAAATGGTTATAACAAATCTCATAGAGCTGCAAAGACTAAATGAATCAACATCTGAAAAGTGTTTGGAACCATATCTGGTATATAGTAAGTGTTATAGGTGCATTCAAAGAAGGCAATTGCACCCCAGTACTCCAGTACTCTTGCCTGGAAAATCCCATGGATGGAGGAGCCTGGTGGGCTGCAGTCTATGGGGTTGCTAAGAGTTGGACACAATTGAGCAACTTCACTTTCAGTTTTCTCTTTCATGCATTGGAGGAGGAAATGGCAACCACTACAGTGTTCTTGCCTGGTGAATCCCAGGGACAGAGGAGCCTGGTGGGCTGCTGTCTATGGGGTCGCACAGAGTCAGATATGACTGAAGTGACTTAGCAGCAGCAGCAGCAGAGGCAGAAGTGAATTTAATACCTTTGCTTCCATGAGGAATATATACATTAAATTCCACAATAAATGACTCGTAAAGAAGGAAAATCCATTTGTTGGTGAAGTTATACATGTCTGGGAGAAGTTTATTAATATCTAAAAGGGCCTGCAATAGGATTGCTCAGTAAAATCCCAGAGAACTTCCAAAGAGCTTGTTAGATCATGAAGTAAGTGCAGTCTTCTGGGGCCATATTTAGTGAGAGTTGCTACAAGGGCACTCCTTAGGAGTGTCACTATAGTCTGAAAAGAAATCTATTGGAGAAGGAAATGGCAACCCACTCCAATGTTCTTGCCTGGGGAATCCCAGGGACAGGGGAGCCTGGTAGGCTGCCATTTTTGGGGTCACACAGAGTTGGACACGACTGAAGTGACTTAGCAGCAGCAGCAGCAGCAGGGAGAATCCCAAGGATGAGGAAGCCTGGTGGGCTGCCATCTCTGGGGTTGCACAGAGTTGGACACGACTGAAGCGACATAGCAGCAGCAGCAGCAGCAGCAGCAGCAGCAGCAGCAGCAGCAGCAGCAGGTATCACAGGCCCATGGCGCCTTTCCTTTTCCCAGGCACTTGCTCCCATCACAGGACTTCATGAAATTCCCTGCTCTGTGGTTACTTCAGGCTATTTGGTGTTTGGCTATAAACTAAGCTATAAGGTAGAAATCACCAAAAACTGAAAATCATATTTAACCACCAATTATCCATTTGATGGACTTCCCTGGTGGCTCAGATGGTAAAGAATCTTCCTGCAATGTAGGAGATCTGGGTTCAGTCCCTGGGTCAGGAAGATCTCCTAGAGGAGCGCATGGCAGCCCACTCCAGTATTCTTGTCTGGAGAATCCCATGGGCGGAGGAGCCTGGCAGGCTACCGTCCATGAGGTTGCAAGGCGTCAGACACTGCTGAGACATTTGCACTTTCACTATCCATTTGATGAAAAGAAACAGAGTCAAAAACATTGTAACAGAATTTCTAAGAATACTCATATCCAGCAAAAGACAGAAATTTGGTTTACTTATATTGGTTTTTGCTAAAAACATGTGATATCTAGAGAAGGGGTCCAAGCAGAAAAACTCAGGTCACTGGTTTCTAGTTTCAGGTTTGAATTTGATCAGTTAAATTCTATAAACATGTATTCAGGACCTACCTAAGGCAGTCCTTGTGTTGGCATCAGGAAATAGAGATAAGACAATAATGACAGCTAAATTTTACATGCTTACTATATTCTAGGTACTTTACATGCATTTTCTCATTTAATCCTTAAAATCCCAGAAAGGAGTTATTATTGTGATTGTCCCTATTTATAATGAAAAAACTATAGCAAGGAGACATTAAACCGTCTGCTAAAGGATACACAGTACTAAGTGACTGGAGGTCTACTAGGCAGTCTGACTCAGAACCCTAGTTCTCAACCCCTGAGCAATGCTGTTTCTCACAGTCCCTGACCTGAGGAGCTTAATCTAGAGGAAGTTTACATCTAAAGCCATGATAATGCAAGACAGACATTATGACATGAGGTAAGGTAAGGTAAATACCATAAAAAGTGCAGATGGTTCTGAGACTCATATCCAGTGGGAAGACATGGTGAAGCTCTCAAGGGGAAATGGAACCTCAAATGGGCTTTGAAAGATGCTTAGGTCCTAAGTGATGCAAGAGTGGTGATGATGGAGGAAGAGCCAGTCGCCTGGTCTTCCAGGAGGAAGGAAAAGTGTGGATGAGTCAGGAAGAAGACAGAAGTGGAGAGGGTGACAGCAAAGAGCACAGTGTGGCTGGAAGGTAAGGGACACATAAGGAAGAACAGTGAGAGTGATATAGAAAACGCCACTGGCGACATGACTGCTGCTGCTGCTGCTGCTGCTAAGTCACGTCAGTCGTGTCCGACTCTGTGCGACCCCATAGACGGCCTCCCACGTCCTTGGGATTCTCCAGGCAAGAACACTGGAGTGGGTTGCCATTTCCTTCTCCAATGCATGAAAGTGAAAAGTAAAAGTGAAGTCGCTCAGTCATGTCGGACTCTGTGTGACCCCATGGACTGCAGACTACTAGACTCCTCCGTCCATGGGATTTTCCAGGCAAGAGCACTGGAGTGGGGTGCCATTGCCTTCTCCCAACATGACTGCAGAAACTCCTAATTTCAGGCTCAGAAATGTATCCAGAATTTGTAAAGACCTGGTGGCACTAATGGTAAAGAACCCACCTACCAATGCAGGAGACATAGAGACATGGGTTCAATCCTGTGGGTTGGGAAGATCCTCAGAAGGAGGGAATGGCAATCCTCTCCAGTATTCTTGCCTGGAGAGCCCAATGGACAGAGGAGCCTGGTAGGTTGCAGTCTATAGGATCGCAAAGAGTTGGACACGACTGAAGTGACTTGGCACACACGCAGGACACTATCATAAATCTCTGTGTCAGGAATTCCTGTTGACAGAATGGAATCACAATACTGGAGAGGGAGTGATGGAATTGTCAAGACTTAGAAACTGAATAGACAGTGGCACCTGTACTGGGTTGAATGGTGGCATTCCAAGAGGTCCATCCACGTCCTAATCTCTGACCTCATTTGGAAAAAATGTCTTTGTAGATAAAATCAAGTGGAGGATCTTGAGATGAGATCATCCTGGATTATCTGTGTGGGCCCTCTTTCTGATGATTAGCAGCCTTATGAGAGAAAGAGAGGAAGATTTCAGGAAGAGAGGAAAGCCATAGAGAACAGGCAATGTCGCCATGAAGGCAGAGATTGGAGCAATGAGGCCTCAAGCTAAAGAATGCCAACAGCTACCAGACACTGCAAGAGGCAAAGGAGGAACTCCTCCCCCAGGCCTCCCAGAGACAATACAGCTTTCCTGGATTTGGGATTTCTGGCTTCTAGCACTGTGGGAGAATACCTTTCTGTCGTTTTAACCAATTTGCCATGATTTGTTATGGCAGCCTTAGGAAATGAATACAAACATTCTTAGTAAAAAATAGACAAGTCTGGATGAGAGCTGATTTTGAGAAGTACTTAGAAACGGACTGATATAATTTATGCAGTTTATAGAAAAATTATGGCCCATAGGATAAGGGAGTAAGATGGCAGAAAAAGAAGCTATTTGGGATTTCTGGCTTCTAGCACTGTGGGAGAATACCTTTCTGTCGTTTTAACCAATTTGCCATGATTTGTTATGGCAGCCTTAGGAAATGAATACAAACATTCTTAGTAAAAAATAGACAAGTCTGGATGAGAGCTGATTTTGAGAAGTACTTAGAAACGGACTGATATAATTTATGCAGTTTATAGAAAAATTATGGCCCATAGGATAAGGGAGTAAGATGGGCAGAAAAAGAAGCATAGCATCTCATCCTTCCATGAATCTGGCTCATTATCTTTAGCTTTGTCTTAGTGTTTGTCCTTGGTGGCTCAGAGGTTAAAGCGTCTGCCTCCAATGTGGGAGACCCGGGTTTGATCCCTGGGTTGGGAAGATCCCCTGGAGAAGGAAATGGCAATCCACTCCAGTATTCTTGCCTGGAGAATCCCATGGACGGAGAAGCCTAGTAGGTTACAGTCCACGGGATCACAAAAGAGTCGGACACAACTGAGCGACTTCACCTCCCCTCACCTCTAGTGTTTGTCTAGGTGTACACTGTGAGCTTGGGCCCCATCTCCAGGTTCTGATCCTTTTGGGGAAGGGTGCAGCAGGGCTCAGGAAAACAGTTTCAAAAACATCCCAGTCTGATGCAAGCAATCCTTTAACACGTGTGTGTTAAAGTCACTTCAGCCATGTCTAAATCTTTGTGACCCTCCCAGACTACAGCCCGTCAGGCTCCCCTGTCCATGGAATTTTCTAGGCAAGAATACTGGAGTACGCTGCCATTTCCTCCTCCAAGAGATCTTCCTGATGCAGGGATCGAACCTGCCTCTCTTACGTCTCCTGCATTGGGAGGTGGGTTCCTTACCACTGGCACCACCAAACTTTTTCACGAAGGACTAAATAAATATTTTAGGATTCATAGGTTGTAAAGTCTCTTGCAAGTACCCGAATCTGCTCTTATGTCACAAAAGAAGCCACTGACAATATATAACAAATGAAATGGACTGCATTTCAATAAATTTTTATTTTGCATATTGAAATTTGAATTTCACAAAATTTTCATGTGTCATGCAATATTATTCTTAAAAATTTTTTTTTTACCCTCAACCATTTAACAATCTACAAAAACAGGTGGTGAGCCAGATTTGGTCCATGGGCCATGGTTTGCCAATCCAAGCTTTAACATGCTGCAGTTGGCAAACTGCAGCTTTAAATGTTAGAGCTGAGATTTTTCTAGCCAGTGGTATGCCATGAAGCAGCAGGAGAGAGAGGAGTGGAGAACATCTGATGCACCAGGATCAGCCTCAGGCTGCTGGCAGCCTCTGCTAACGCAGCAGCTGTGACATGCACCCACCCTGTGAAAGGGTACCACTCATGGGAACACGATCCCGCAGGCATACCGTGGACTTCAAAATAGACGGAGGGCCGTTGTGCTGGAGCAGTGATGCACAAGCTGGTGTATAGGCTGGAACTGATATGAGAAAACTTGGTTTCCACTGGTTTCATTCCAGTTCTTTTTTTCCTACTGAAGAGTATCTCAGAGAATGAAAGAGAGTGGGAGGAATGATAAAGATGCTCTCAAATCCACTCCAATTGTTAAGTCTTTGAAAATTTTCAATTTGTTAAATGCAATTAGCAATGGATGACTTTCAGTGTGCTTTACCTGGAGGCTTGGCAGGTGGTGCCAGTGGTAAAGAAACTACCTGCCAATGCAGGAGAGGTAATAGATGTATCTCTGGGTCGGGAAGATCTCCTGGAGGAGGAAATGGCAACCCACTCCAGTATTCTTGCCTGAAGAACCCCATGAACAGAGGAGCCTGAAAGGCTAGAGTCCATGGGGTCACAAAGAGCTGGACACATCTGAAGCAACTTAGCAGCTTGCATACTTCACAATGGCAGGTCAAACTGTGACGTCTCACACACACACACATACACACACAAAATACTACAGAATTTCTGCTTTGTTAGAGAAGACAGGTTGTCTTCTCCATTCCTGGGCAGTCCTCACTGCTCTCTCCTCCTTGTTCCCCTGCCTTGAGTTAGCCCAGATGGGATAAATTTATTTGCAAGCTTCCTCTATCTGGGCCATAGACATAAGCAAGTACACACAACAGAAATCCACGACTGAACCAAGATTCAATAAGATCTCAACAGGCTGGAAAATAATAAGATGAAATTTAACTAGGACAAATGTAATTGTCTGCATTTACATTTAAAGAGATTCAATTATAAAAGCACAAGTTGCAGGAGAGACTTTCTGAGCAGCTGTGTGATGTACCAGTTCACAGGATAAAGGCCTCGGGGATGTTTTAACTACAGTCTCAACAAGAGCTAGTGAGATAGGGCTGCTGAAGTCCTTAATGCAATTTTTGGCTGTATTAAAGCGATGACAATGTCCAGATGAACACAAGAGGCCACTGTACTCTGAAATAATCAGGTGATACATAGAGTCTTTGGCAATTCTGGGCATTAGGTTTTAAGAGGAACATTAAAATAAAATAGTAGGAAAGGTATTTAGTAATAGGAATGTAAACAGAGGAGGAAGAAAAGAATAAGAGAGAGACTGAAAAATACATTACATTGAGAATATTCGAAGGGGTTGGAGCTGTCAGTGGTGTTTTGGAGGAAATACTTGGAAATATTTGGCAATGAAAGAAATGTTACATTTTGAAAGTTAAACTATACAATCTAAGCAAAAAGGGTCAAAGCCATAAAGGTATAAAGTCTAGACGCTTGGATTCCTGGAAAGCAGAGCTGAAGGTACTGGATAGAACAAAATGTGTGCTCTGGCAGAGGTATGGATGTCTATCAAGAGGCAGCAACAAAGTGAGTCACAGAAGCAGATACTCATCTTGCCATCTGCCACTGTACAGGGGGAGAAAGGCCTGTCCATCCAAGAAAGATGAGCACACTCTATTACTGGGGTTTGAAGTCATTTCATAATTTATTACCTATGTTTTTAATAGAATGTACTTAATTTTGCATGTGTATGCTCAGTCGTGTCCAACTCTCTGTGACCCCACGGACTGTGGCCCACCAGGCTCCTCTGTCCACGGGGATTCTTCAGGCAAGGATACTGGAGTGGGCTGCCATTTCCTTCTCCAGGGCACAATTTAAGTCATACAACTTAAGTCTCTTCTTGTTCTTACTCCATGTTCTATCAACCTGGTTAACCCTGGGATAATCTGACCTCTATTCAGCTTGCCTACCAGGAGAGGATGTAATTTAAATTATTTTAAAAGGCAATACACTTTATTTTTTCAAATGGTTTTAGGTTCACAGCAAAAGTGAGTGGAAAATCAGAGTGTTCCCACACATGGACAACCTCATCCATACAGGCATCCTCCACTACAGTAGACCATTTGATCCAATCAATGAACCAACACTGACACATCATTATTACCCAAAGTCTATAGTTTATTTTAGGGCTCACTTTTGGCCTTGTATATTCCATGGCTTTTCATAGTTGCATGACTACCTGTATCCATCCTTATAGTATCACAGAGTACAGGTTCACTCTGAAAATCCTCTGTGCTTCACCTATTCATCCCTCCCTTATCCCTAGAAACCACTGATCTTCTTACTTTCTCCACAATTTTGCCTTTTCCAAAATGTCCTATAGTTGGATTCATACAGAATATAGCCTTTTCAGATTGGTTTCTTTTACTTAGTAAAATGCAAGTCCATTTCCTCCATGGCTTGAGACCTCATTTCTTTTTAGTGCTCAATAATATTCCACTGTCTGGATGAATCCCATTTTTTTAATCTATTCACCTACTGGGTGACATTTTGGCTCTTTCCAAGTTTTGGAAATTCTGAATAAAGCTGCTACAAACATGTGTTCTTGTTTTTCTGTGAACACAAGTATTAAACTTCCTTGGGTAAATACCAAGGAGTATGTTTGCTGGTTCACATGGTAAGAGTATTTTTAGTTCTGTAAGAAACTGCCAAGCTGTCCTCTAAAGTGGTTGTATCATTTTGCATTCCCAGCAGTGAATGAGAGCGCCTGTTGCTCAACATCCCTGCCAGCACTTGGTGTCACCGGTGTCCCAGATTTGGGCCATTCTAATAGGTGTGTGGTGGTATCCCATAGTTTATTACAAAATTAATTTGCAATTTTGCAGGGATATATGATGCTGACCATACTTTCATGTGCTTATTTTCCATCTATGTATCTTTAGTGAGATGTCAGCAAAGGTTTTCTGCTTATTTTAAAATTCAGTTCAGTTCAGTCGCTCAGTTGTGTCCAACCCTTTGTGACACCATGAACTGCAGCACACCAGGCCTCCCTGTCCGTCACCAATTCCCGGAGTTCACTCAGACTCACATCCATCGAGTCAGTGATGCCATCCAGCCATCTCATCCTCTGTCGTCCCCTTCTCCTCCTGCCCCCAGTCTCTCCCAGCATCAGAGAGTCTTTTCCAATGAGTCAACTCGTCGCATGAGGTGGCCAAAGCACTGGAGTTTCAGCTTTAGCATCATTCCTTCCAAAAAAATCCCAGGACTGATCTCCTTCAGAATGGACTGGTTGGATCTCCTTGCAGTCCAAGGACTCTCAAGAGTCTTCTCCAACATCACAGTTCAAAAGCATCAATTCTTTGGCACTCAGCTTTCTTCACAGTCCAACTCTCACATCCATACATGACTACTGGAAAAACCATAGCCTTGACTAGACAGATCTTTGTTGGCAAAGTAATGTCTCTGCTTTTGAATATACTATCTAGGTTGGTCATAACTTTTCTTCCAAGGAGTAAGCATCTTTTAATTTCATGGCTGCATTCACCATCTGCAGTGATTTTGCTTCACCATCTATTTCCCATGAAGTGGTGGGACCAGATGCCATGATCTTCATTTTCTGAATTTGGAGCATCAAGAGGCTTTTTAGTTCCTTTTCACTTACTGCCATAAGGGTGGTGTCACCTGCATATCTGAGGTTATTGATATTTCTCCTGGCAATCTTGATTCCAGCTTGTACTTCTTCCAGCCCAGCGTTTCTCATGATATACTCTGCATAGAAGTTAAATAGCAGGGTGACAATATACAACCCTGATGTACTCCTTTTCCTATTTGTAACCAGTCTGTTGTTCCATGTCCAGTTCTAACTGTTGCTTCCTGACCTGCATATAGGTTTCTCAAGAGGCAGGTCAGGTGGTCTGGTATTCCCATCTCTTTCAGAATTTTCCACAGTTTATTGTGATCCACACAGTCAAAGGCTGTGGCATAGTTTTTAAATTACGTTGTTTGTTTTCTTATCATTGAGTTTTAAGAGTTCTTCATCTATTTTGGATAGAAGTCCTTTATCAGACGTGTCTTTGGCAAATATTTTCTCCCAGTCTGTGACTTGTCTTCTCATTCTTTTCTCATTGTCTTTCACAGAACAGAACTTTTCAATTTTAATGAAGCCCAGCTTATCAATGATTTCTTTTATGTATTGTGACTTTAGTGTTGTATCTAAAAATGCATCACACACCTAAGGTCTTCCAGGTTTTCTCCTGGGAATCTTTCACAAATTAAAAAAAAATAAATTTGACTTTTTAGAACAGTTTGAGATTTACAGAAAAGCTGAAAAGATAGTACAGAGTTCCTCTAAACCCCCTCATCGAGTTTCCCCAATTACAAACTACTTATATTAGGGTGATACTTTTGAAACAATTAATAAACTAGTGTTGCTGCTGCTGCTGCTTAGTCGCTTCAGTCATGTCCAACTCTGTGCTAATCTATGGACTGTAGCCCACCAAGCTCTTCTGCCCATGGGATTCTCCAGTCAAGAGTACTTGAGTGGGTTGCCATGTTCTCCTCCAGGGGACTTTCCAAACCAGAGATCGAACCCAGATCTCCTGCATTGCAGGCAGATTCTTTAACACTGAGCCACCAGGGAAGCCCCTATGGTATTGATACATTATTATTTACTGAAGTCCATAAGTTTTATTAGGATTTCCTTAATCTGTCTAATGTTCTTTCTCTGTTGTGGATTGAGCCAGGATACCAACAGTCAATACCAAAGTCTAAATACAGTCAGTATATCTCCTTAGGCTCCTCTTGGATATGACAGTTTCTCAGACTTTCCTTGTTCTTGATAACTTACAGTTTAAAGGACTATAGGTCAAGTGTCATAAAAACATCCTCATTTGGGATTTGGCTGACGTTTTTTGCATGATTATACTGAAATCTTTGGTTTCGGAAGGAAGACACAGAAGTAAACTGTCTTTTTCATCATATCACATCAAGAGTACATACCACTAACAGGACTTAGTGATAAGCTAGATGAACTATGTTTGTGAGTCTTCTCCATCAGTTATTATTTTTTCCTCCTTTCTATACCATACTGTTTGGAAGGAGGTCACCTTTCTGAGCAGCTACTACTGACAAGCAGAGGATTATATTATGCACTATGTCCTTGAGGTGGGAATATTTGTATAAATTCTTTGGAATTCTTCTGCCAAGAAATTTACTTAATTTCTCTACTGTAGTTCATAGTTCATCAATTTTATACATACATACATATATATATATATGGACTCATGGATATTTATCTTATACTTTGAGTTATCATCCAATTCTGTTTTATTTCATTGTTTAAATTGTTTTTGCTTTGGACATTGGAAGCGCTTTCTGTCAAATCTGGGCTTGCTGATGTACACCCCGCAATGTAGTTTTTTTGTTTGTTTGACTTCTGCTTTGTTCTTCCTAACTTTCTGGCATGATGAGATTCTCCAGGCTCATTTTCTGCCAAAGTCCTGGCATCAGTTATTTCTCCAACCCTCGGTTCCAAAAACCAAGATCTGAGCATGATGTGTGCTTGTTGCTGCCTCTTGAGCATGTCAGCTGGCAGAAGGAGATATATGTGTGTGTATTCACCCACATAAACAGACATGTTTATAAATTCTGCATCTGCATTTAAACCCTCTTCTCATATGAGCTGCCTAGCTGCTGAGTTGCATAATCATCTGGCCAGCTTTGAAGAGATTCCACTTTGGTGTCTGCCTGAAGCCTACTCTGCTTATTTAACTCATATGCAGAGTACATCACGAGAAATGCTGGGCTGGAAGAAGTACAAGCTGGAATCAAGATTGCCGGGAGAAATATCAATAACCTCAGATATGCAGATGACACCACCCTTATGGCAGAAAGGGAAGAAGAACTAAAGAGCCTCTTGATGAAAGTGAAAGAGGAGAGCGAGAAAGTTGGCTTAAAGCTCAACATCCAGAAAACGAAGATCATGACATCCAGTCCCATCACTTCATGGGAAATAGATGGGGAAACAGTGGAAACATTGGCTGACCTTATTTTCTGGGGCTCCAAAATCACTGCAGATGGTGACTGCAGCCATGAAATTAAAAGACACTTGCTTCTTGGAAGGAAAGTTATGACCAACCTAGATAGCATATTCAAAAGCAGAGACATTGCCAACAAAGGTCTGTCTAGTCAAGGCTCTGGTTTTTGAACTGTTGTGTTGGAGAAGACTCTTGAGAAGACTGCAAGGAGATCCAACCAGTCCATCCTAAAGGAGATCAGTCCTGGGTGTTCATTGGAGGGACTGATGTTGAAGCTGAAACTTCAGTACTTTAGCCACCTCATGTGAAGAGCTGACTCATTTGAAAAGAACCTGATGCTGGCAAAAATTGGGGGTAGGAGGAAAAGGGGATAACAGAGGATGAGATGGTTGGATGGTATCACTGACTCGATGGACATGGGTTTGGGTGGACTCTGGGAGTTGGTGATGGACAGGGAGGCCTGGCGTGCTGCAGTTTATGGGGTAGCAAAGAGTTGGACATGAATGAGCAGCTGAACTGAACTGAACTGAGGCCTACTGGTCTTTACTTGAAAAAAAAAAAAACCCTGCTACAATGTCCCACACTACTCCTCTCTTGCCTTAAACACCCACAGGGATTTTTAGTCTGGAGAAGAAAATATTTAGAAATATTTTAATAGTTGTATTCAAATATGTGATGTTTCATAAAAGAGAGATAATTTGGGGTTGCTCCATAGGAAAGAACCAGAACCAACCATTAAGTTTTATGGAAGACAATTTGAAGTTAACATTAAGGAAAAAAATATGTAAAAATAAGAATATTATTTTAAAAAGGAATGAGTTGGCTTTGAAAAGTCATCAACACTGTATAAATAGATGTGCTCTGAGACTGGATCACCATCAGTTTGTCCTGAAGGTTACGATGAAGACCCCTGTACTGGGCATAAACTGGACTCACTGAGAACCATGAGTCTTAAAACAAGAGCTGCTTTTATAAAAATGGTCTTAAATTCTAAGACCATAAGCTAACCCCCCAAGATTGAGATTTATTATCAATAAATGAACAAATATGACTCTTGATTATTATTAAATAAAAGCCTATATTTTAATAAGTCTCTTTTAGTTGTTAAATATGGAAGTAAAACATACTAAAGAACAGAAGAGGTTTATTTTTATTGAATAAGTATGAGTGAAGTAGAGGTGGGTAGTATACACTTTAATTGCTAAGATTACAGCAAATATTTGAACCATTGCAATAACCTCATGCAGAGAAAAGATTTCAAGTGCTATTTTACATCTGCTGTGAGCTGTGTGCTAGTTCATCTGATGAGATGTTTCTGGGATAACATCCAAGGAAATCAGGCAATTCTGAACACCTTTTTCAGAAACGCTGCCAGATTTTTTTTTTCTCTTTACCTTTCCTTTTCCTCAAAAATTATGCATATGGAAGCACAGGTAGGTGCAGGCACACACACACTTTCACTCTCCTTAAATAAGTGATAAAGGTCCAGTCATGTCACCCACACGTTACCAGTAACCCAGATGTTCATACTCAGGAAAAGAATAACACAAGCCCTATAATAATTAGGAGATGAAAGAGCTTCCTAAGTGAAGCTTTCAATAACCACAGCCATGGCATCATGTATTTAATTGTATTTATACAGGCAGCTAGCTATGTTCTTATAAACTATGCAGGATGAAATCATCAGAAATTTAAATGAAAAAAGAAGTACTTCAACTGAGTCAATGAGAATGGCTGACTCATCTAATTCTCCTCAGTTAAAAAGAAACCTTTAACAGCAAGGCAAATTTTTATTGCCTTGCGTTCATCCCTTCCCAGTATATTTTCTGGTGACAACAATTACAAATCAGTACTACTCTCCATCTCCCCAAATGGAGCTTTGACTGAAAATGACCCACAGGTGACACCAGTATGTTATGAAGAGAGAAGAAAAAATTATAAAGAAATATATTTCTTTAAAAAATAATGTTTCATAAAATCTTAACGACAATATATTTTCCATCTAAAAAATGCCCACCATGCTGAAAGGGGAGAAACAGTTTCTTTGCCATATTGTAGCCAGAGTGATTAAGCAGGTTCCTATTTTCCCATATTAGTGGGATTTCAAGAATATTTGCAAATCTTAAAATCAAAACACCAGGCAGCATGAAATTTTTATGACACATTTTAATTCTATTAACAAAATTCCATGCATGACAATAATCAGAATTTTGTACAAATGCAGTGACATGATTTTTAAAAAGGGTTGGAAGAATTAAGTACTCGAATACTTCTATAAACATGGAAAAAAGGAAAATCAGTCAGTAAAACTCCACTCAGTTGAACCCAACACATTTATAATTTATAAAAACCTAGCAAATTCCAGTTTGAGTTAACAACTCTTTTTTTTGTTGATATTTTCATTTGTTTTCCTTTTTAAAAAATTGATTTTTAATTAGGGGATAATTGCTTTACGAGTTAGTAACTCTTTAAGATGATAAAATTCATAAATTTTCGCAATAAATTATGATAGGAAAAGTGAAACGATAACTAGAATGGGAGACACTGCCAGTTGCCAATTCTATAGCCAATCTCCCTTTCTTTCTTACTACTAGGATGTTTCGTTTATTTGAGATGGCAATGTTCCCAGCTAAAAAATGACATTTCCCAAATTGTAGAAGTGGTCAAGTGACAATTCTGTCCAGTGAGATGTAACTGGAAGGCACAAGATAGGCTTCAAGGAAGGTAAATTCAGGGAAAGCTCTTCAAAAGGGCAAACTCAACTTTTTACCATTTGCTCTTTACCCTTCCTCCTATCTCTGCTTGGAAAAAACGTTCAACATTGGAAGCTGAAGAAGGAATCCTGGTCTATGTGGATGAGTCGTGCATGAAGGAAGGTAGAGAGTGAAGTCGAGAAGCAGGGGCTTCCTGTGCCATCCTGAGTCACTATATAAACTCTGCAGTGGTTCTTAGAAGATGTCTCGTTACATGAAGGAGAGAAAAAGCTCATTTGTTTAAGCCACTCTTGGTGAGGTCTCTACGACATGTTGCCAAACCAATTTTAACTATAAAAATAATGTCAAGCACCCTTAAGTAATTGAAAAACACCCACTTCAAAATAGCTAATAGACTAACCACTACCCAACTGTTCTCACAGCAGGTCTGAGGACCTCTACTCTGAAATATAACTGAGCCAGAATAAATATGTGCTCCAGAAAGTAATGTACTGTTTTCATTAAGAATACTTTAAAATGAAAATCATCATTGTTTGAGGGGTAATGTATGCCAAAGTGTTCAAGTAAAATGAAATACCGTTACATGTATAGTAATTGGTTGCGGTTACTGAGCTTTCCTGTACACAATGGCACAATGCTAAGCCCAAGGGAAAACATCAGTAAACACATTCCAAAAACACTCATTAGGAAGAAAACAGAATGATTTGGTGAAAGAAAATGCTGTCTCTCACAGCACTTTTGATGAGAGTTTTAAAGTGAAGAGATGACAAAAAACTGCCTAAATTTGTGGGGAGTTAGGCAGCGGGTGCCTCAGCATGTGCTTCTGAGAGGGTCTCAGCGTAACTGTGAAAGGCTCTGGTGCGACGGGAGCTAGCTCTTGATTCTCATGACTAATCTGAGTTATCACACTTAGATTGGTATATCAACAAACAGAATATATACTGCAGATGAAGTCTTGTTATGGGCTAAATTAAATTGATTGCTAAAGTTGCAGAACACCAAGAATAGTCCAAGGATCATAAATAATAATCAAAACAAAGTGCTGTGGTTCAGGCTCAACAATTAATATGGATGAATGAAACATAGGTGTCCCCAGAGCTTCTGCCATTCTCCCCAGGCTGTGCTTCAGCTTGATGGGGATAAAGATTATTAGACTCAACAAAGGTTGTCAAGCAGAAATAGTTAGAGGAAGGGTAGATCATCTCAAATGTGTTATTTGTATGTTAAAGTCAATGTGTCAATCAACAGACATTTAGTAATAAGAGTGCACTTCAGCATCCGGTCAGAGAACAAAGGTAAACAAGGTGGGAAAAATTCCGTGTGGGGCTGTGTGGAGCTGATCATAAATGTGGTAACATTGCTGGCATGTTGTATCAGCCAGAAGCTGTCATTCTCACTCCTGAGTGCTTATCTAGGTGAGAATACAGAACAAAAACAAAGCCTGAGTCCCATCCAAGAGTTCAGGTTTCAGTTGTTCCAGGACCCAGTCCAGATAAAATATTATTTGAGAAACACCTCAGGCGATGTTGCTGTCAGTCACGGTTGAAATTCCTGGACTGGAATGATAGGGGATGGGTCTTGAGTTGGACCTTGAGGGTAGACAACACAATAGATCAGTGGGGAGAAGGAAGATGAGTATCCTAGAGTCTGCCAGTTCAACTAGATCGAATCTAATAGAACCTGATAGATCCTAGTATCTACTTCCTCTCCTAGGAAATAGAAAAGGGATGGAGGAAGGAATGCCCAAGAGTGAAAGACAGTGATGAATAGTGGAGACAGCATGTTAGAAAGTTCTGGAAATAAAAAACGCATACATATGAGGCACATATACGTAAGTTCACAGACATTTTTGAAAACAGCAGTAGGAAGTGGGAGATTCTGGGCAAGGAAGTGACCAGGTAATGAGAATAGTAGGTCAAGGAGCATAATGGATTAGGGCCAATGCCGAGAAACAGGAGCAGGAAGAGCAGCTGGAGACAGATGCAGAAGTCCCAGGTGGAATGGGAGGCACAGACCTGAGAGGGCCAACCCAGGCGCAGAGACAGCCTGCAGGAAAGAAAGCTCTGGGGGCACGGAACCGAGAGGATAGCGGAGGATACTGGGGACATCAAGGAAAAGGTCGAGGAACAAAATGACAAGAGGTGACACTGAAGGAGCTACAGACAACTAAGGAGGAAGTAACCGAAGATCCAAGCTGAGAGAGCCTTGTGAAAGGGAGAAAAGAAACTCTACATGGAAGGCCCCTATCTCAGAGGGGAGAGAGGGTGAATGCAGAAACAGAGCTCCCACAGGATTCAAAGATGCAGTATAAGCTTACATAGTTTAATTGATAAGTCATGTCCAACTCTTTGTGACCCCATGGACACAGGGGACCCTACTAGGCTCCTCTGTCTATGGGATTCCCCAGGCAAGAAACTGGAATGGGTTGCCATTTCCTACTACTCCAAGGGGTCTTCTGGACTCAGGGGTCAAACCTGTGTCTCCTGCATTGGCAGGTAATTCTTTACCACTGAGTCACCTGGGAAGCCCATTATGAGCTTGGAGGAGGGAAACTCTGGCCAAGAATTATAAGTTGATGTGGGGCTGGTTTGCTAAAATGCATCAGTTCATGGAGAGTGAGAAACAATTGGTCTGCTCAATGTATTCAGGTGAAATGAAATTAAGATGAGAACACAGAATGTAAAAGAATTTATTTTCCATGTGCAAACTTACTTGCACTTTGGGGTAAGAGGGTAATTAACAAGGACCTCCTGTTCTTGCTCTGTGCTGGTGAGAGAGGAGTGTGTACAGGGGTGAAGTAGGATGATGGTGTGTCACTAGCTAATGCAGTCCTTGTCCCTAAGGATCCTGAATCAGAAAAATAAAAAATTTAAAAAAAATTGCAGAATCTTTCCAGAAAACAGTAAAGAGATTTCCGTCTCTAGTCAGAGCAGGTTATAAGCTCAGGACCCAGAGTTACAAATGATCAGAGGTGAGGTCCATCACAACTGCAGGAAATGAGCTGGTGGTGGAGCTGGGGGGAGTTTGGTGGCTCACCCAGGGGCATTCTTAGTGGGGAGGTGACCACTGAATCTCAGCCAAGGGAGTCCATGGCTTATCGCTGTTATTAGCAGACCGACTTGTAGGCTCACTGAACTCCCCTACACTGAAAGCGACTCCTACCTACACCTCCAAAATCCTTCGTGACCCTGTGCAGGGAGAATTGGCTGAGGCTGTCACTGCTGAGGTTTTTCTGCGTGCAGGGAGTGACCTGGGCTGGCAATACTGTCAGCAAGTGTAGGGGGCAGCCAGGAGGGGAAGCAGCTGTCACCAGGACCAAAAGAGGACCAAGTTGCATTTGGTTGGGGAGGTTAAGTCTGAGGCATGTCCAGGACATCCAGGTAGGCACGGCTGAAGGTGGCTGCACTATGGGAGCAGAACTCAGGAGATGCCCCGGCTGGACTTCTGCTGGGAAATTCACTCACAGTGGGGTGTGCCTGTCCCATGAGTGGGTGGAGCTTCCTACAGGCACAGCACACTGTCAGCCCTCAAACATCAGCTGAAAGACTGGAGAAAGGAAAATGGGTCTTCAGACTGAGAAGACTGGGACACATCTTATGGGGACATGGGGAGTAGAAAGAAGAGTAAAGAAAAGAGATAAAAAGGAGACAGTCAATGGGCAAGAATACTAGAGAGTTCAACACCACAAAAGTCAAGGGTAGAGATTCAAAGGAGTCCCATTTTTTTCACTTATTAGACTGATAAAGACTGTAAACAGAGCTGCTCAGGTTTTTGGAGAGTTCAATTGCTGTTGGGGATGCAAGCTTGAATAACTTCTGCAAAGCGATTTGGCAATAGACATCAAAACCTCCCCAAAGTACACATAGCTTTTAATCAGGATTTTTTTCCCTTCGCTTATCAGTTGGAAATATGAATGCATATGCATAAGGCTTAGCTGCAAGATAGTTAATATGGCTGGAATGCTCTAAGATGAATCCCAGTGATCCCTGCCTCCTGGTAGTTAGTCACACCCTTGTAAAATACCTTCCACTTGAGTGTAGTCTATGCCAGCGACTTGCTTCTAACAAACAGAAGGCCCTTGTTTGAGTTATGACTAGGTGGCATAAGACTGTGACTTCTGTCTTGCCTTACTCTCCTCGGTATAGTAAGCACATGCTATCATTTTGACATGTCCAGAGTAAAAAAAAGGATTCCTCTTGCTGGCTTTGCTGAAGCAAACTGGCATGCTGGGGACACCCATAGGTAAGGAATGGAGAGCCACCACCAGCCCATAGCCAGCTGTGAACTGAGGCCCTCACTTCAGCAACCTTGGAAGAAGTGAACTGTGCAACAGTCCTATGAGCCTAGAAGGGCATGTGTCCTTGGTTGAGTCTTCAGATGAAATCCCGTTCCAGCTAACACCATAACTGTATATGTGTAAGTCTTCCTGAAGTAGAGGACTTAGCTACTTAGCCCGGGACTTAGCCCAGATTTTTGACCCATAGAAATTGTGTGTTATCTTAAACCAATAGGTTTGTGGGTAATTTTTTATACAACAATATGCAACCGAGTTAACTGCAATGCTATTTCTAGTTAGAAATAAATGGAAACAAGCTAAAATAACCAGGTAATGACTGAAGTAAAAAGTATACAGACATGATATAATTCACCCATTAAAATTATGCTATAGACAAATATAGATGAATATTTTTGGAATATGCAGTATATTCATTACAATATATATTTTACAGTTTAAAATACTCTGTGCTATAAAAACATTATTTGGAATAAATATGTCTTTTTATATGCAAATATAAAAGAGTGAGTAGAATTATACACAGAAAGGTGTTAACAGTAGTTATCACCAGATCATTGCATTAAGTGTGTTTTGGGTTTTTTGGCTTTATTTCTTCTGCTGATCTATACTCACAAATGTTTAAAATGACTGTGTACTGCATGATAATAAAAAAAGCACAATTAAATGCATGAGTAAGAGGAAAAGAACAACAATATCAACAACATAGCATGCCGTAATAAATTAAGGAGGTCTCATTCTTTTTTTTTTTTTATCATTTGCCTTCTATGTGCTGGGATGAAAACTGAGAAGAGTTATTTGATTTAACTTGACAGGAAAGAAAGTGGAAATGAAAGTGTCTGTCACTCAATCGTGTCCGACTCTTTGTAACTCCATGGACTGAAGCCCACCAGGCTCCTTTGTCCACAGGATTCTCCAGGCAAGAAGACTGGAGTGGGTTGCCATTCCCTTCTCCAGGGGATCTTCCTGACCCAGGGATCAAATCCAGGTCTCCTGCATCGCAGGAAGATGCTTTACTACTTGAACCACCAGAGGAGTACCATGCAGGAAAGGAACAACTGGTTAACTACGACCACGTGGCATCGCCTCTTCATCAGTGGAAGAAGGGTAAGTGATTAGTTCTGACTGACTAAATGCACCTAATAGTATACAATATAAATAAATAAAGAAAAGAATCTCAAAGACTGTTACAAAGACATCATAATTATTACAAATGGATAGCACTGATAGCCAACATCTGAAATTGATACTTAAATAAGAAAATTGAAATCCATTGGAAAAAATAGAGGTAAAAAATTACAAAAACAAGAAGGACTGACAATAGTAAACACAAACAGACAAGATGTGTACTCAGGACAGAGAAAGAGAAAGGTATTACTGCTAAGGAAATATTTTTCTTCTTCTTTTTTATTAAAGGATAATTGCTTTATAGAATTTTGCTGTTTTCTGTCAGACCTCAACATAAATCAGCCACATGCATATATATGTCCACTCCCTTTTGAACCTCCCTCCCATCTCCCTCCCCATCCCACCCCTCTAGGTTGCTACAGAGCCCCTATTTGAGTTTCCTGAGCCACACAGAAAATTCCTGTTGGCTATGTAGTTTACATGGTAATTTAAGTTTCTATGTTACTCTTTCCATAAATCTCACCCCCCCCCTTCCTATCTCCATAAGTCTATTCTCCATGTCTGTTTCTCCATTGCTGCCCTGTAAATAAATTCTTCAGTACCATTTTTCTAGATTCCGTATATATGGGTTAGAATACGGTATTTATTTTTCTCCTTCTGACTCACTTCACTCTGTATAATAGGTTCGAGGTTCATCCACCTCATTAGAACTGACTCAAACGTGTTCCGTTTCATGGCTGAGTAATATTTCACTGTGTATCTATGCCACAACTTCTTTATCCATTCATCTGTCGATGGACATCTAGGTTGCTTCCGAGTTCTAGCTATTGTAAATAGTGCTGCAATGAACAATGGTGCTGGGGAAACTGAGCAGCTACATGTAAAAGAATGGAATTAGAACACTTCCTAACATCATACACAAAGATAAACTCAAAATGGATTAAAGACCTAAATGTAAGACCAGAAACTATAAAATTCTTAGACGAAAACATAGGCAGAACACTCAATGACATAAATCAAGGCAAGATCCTCTATGACCCACCTCCTAGAGTAATGGAAATAAAAACAAAAGTAAGCAAGTGGGACCTAATTAAACTTAAAAGCTTTTGCACAGCAAAGGAAACTATAAGCAAGGTGAAAAGACAACCCTCAGAATGGGAGAAAATAATAGCAAATGAAACAACTGTCAAAGGATTAATTTCCAAAATATACAAGCAGCTCATATAACTCAATACCAGAAAAACAGACAACCCAATCAAAAAGTGGGAAAAAGACCTAAACAGACATTTCTCCAAAGAAGACATACAGATGGCTAACACACACATGAAAAGATGCTCAGCATCACTCATTTTTAGAGAAATGCAAATCAAAACTACAATGTGATATTACCTCATTCATGTCAGAATGGCCCTCATCAAAAAGTCTACAAACAATAAATGCTGGAAAGGGCATGGAGAGAAGGGAACACTATTGCACTGTTGGTGGGAATGTAAATTGATACAGCCACTATGGAAGATAGTAAGGAAATCTTAATATTGGGGGTTTTTTTGGCCTGGCTGATCTCTTTCTTTAGTATACAGATCATTTTAGAGCATAAACTTGAGTTTCTTCAAATAGGTCTTATGAAGAAACATACCCATACAGTAATTATTCAGAGTTTGATTCTAATGATAATTATGTAAAAAAAATATTAGATCAAGTTAACTAACAAAGAAACTATTGATCACTTTGTTGCTCTATATTTCAAAAGATTACCCAATCTAAAAATATTCTTTAGAAGACAAATCAACTACTTAGGGAAGCAAGATATGCTGAAAAAAGCTAAAAAGGTTTTCTTTTGCATTAAAAATATTAAAGTATTTTTATTTCAGGTATACAGCAAAGTGACTTCATTATACATACATACATATCTATACATTGGTATATATATATATATATATTTCAGATTATTTTCCCATATAGCTTATTATAAGATATTGACTATAGTTCCCTGTGCTACAGTAGAGCCTTATTATTTTATATACAATACTGTGCATTCAATAATCCCAAACTCCTAATTTATACCTTCACCTCTTTCCCCTTTGGTAACCATATGTTTGTTCTCTATGTCAGTAAGTCTATTTCTATTTTGTAAATAAGTTCATTTGTATCTTTTTTTTTTTAAGATTTCACATATAAGTGATACAATATTTGTCTGTCTGGCTTACTTCATTTGTATGATAATCTCTAGGTCAAGCCATGCTGCTGCAAATGGCACTATTTCATTCTTTTTTAATAGCTGAGTATAAAAACTTATTTTAATTTTCCAACATGTCTCCCATATCCCCAGGGAGAAAGCTATGAACATGAAGCAACAGCTCCTAGACCAAGGAACTCAAACAGTAAAACTACCAAGGTCTTTGCAGACATGTGCAGAGTTACTTACAAATTCTGCTTTTGTTTGGACACACTCAAAGCTGTGTCTGGGTACAAACCGACAAATGGATGTTAAAAAGCTCTGAATAAGTGAACTACTGGTGGTAAATGTATAAAATGATGAAACTGCAACTAAACTTGGAGGCTCTGAGTTAGGATTACTTTCCCTGCCTGGTGTCTATGGTTCAATGAGTAGAATTCTAAGGAACTTTTTTCATGCAAGTTTATGAAAACACATTTGAGGAGCCACAGCATAAATATACGGTACATGAAGCCCCAGGTGGTGCTAGTGGTAAAGATCCTGCCTGCCAATGCAGGAGAGGTAAGAGACGTGGGTTCGATCCTTTGGTCTGGAAGATCCCCTGGAGGAGGAAACGGCAATGCACTCCGGTATTCTTGCCTGGAGAATCCTATGCATAAAGGAGCCTGGCCAGCTACAGTCCACAGGGTCACAGAGTCAGACACGACTGAAGTGACTGAGCACACACACACACCCACACACATGGAGCATCGCATGGGAATAGAACCGCAGAGGGTGAGCACAGAACAGAGAAAGCCTGCATTCAAAACCAGAAAATGAATGACATCTTACTTCCTGGATGCAGCGAGGATCCAGCTGTCTCTCCCCCAACCTCAATACACACAGAGAATCTACATGAATAGCAGCAGAGATAATCAGCTGGGACAGCCAAGAAACGCCAGCACCCCAAAATGTAGACAATTCAAATGAATGACCCTTGGGTTTCTGAATGGAACTTTTTCTTTCTAAAAAATGTTGTGCATTCTGTTTAAATGGTACAGTATAAAAATGGCACTGTAACTTGTAATTTCAAGATATAAAATGTGAAACAGAAAACAAGGGGTTATAAATCAGCAGGAGACCAATTAAAATACTTAGACTGTCATTCAAAAACATTCCACAGAATGTAATAAAATGAGTGGGTGGTTGGTTCTATTTTAATAACTGAAGGCTGCAGGAAGATTTTATTTCTTCAAACTATCAGCCAAATATATCCAGGACTGGCTGGAACATGGAAAACACAGTTTTACATTATGTTAAGCTAAAAAATAAAATGTCTCAGAAGACTGCATGTGAACAGTGTTCTGATTCACAGCAAGGCTCACTTGAGGATAAACCGCCCTTTATATGCAGTATTTTGTGCAGTTAATCTTATAATCAAATTGTATTCAGCTGTTATTCTACAATTTTGTCATAAACATACAAGCAACCAATGCTTCTCAATGAGGGTGGGCTGATATTTGGGGCAGGAGAATTCCTCATTGTGGTGGACTATTTTGCACAACTAAAACTGCCTCTGAGACATTTCCAAAATGAAACAGGGCAAAGGCTAACAGAGTTTTGTCAAGAAAACACACTGGTCATAGAAAACACCCTCTTCCAACAACACAAGAGATGACTCTACACATGGACATCACCAGATGGTCCATACAAAAACCAGACTGATTCTATTCTTTGTAGCCCAAGATGGAGAAGCTCTATACAGTCAGCAAAAACAAGACTAGGAGCTGACTGAGGCTCAGATCATGAGCTCCTTATTGCCAAATTCAGACTTAAATTGAAGAAACTAGGGAAAATCACCAGGCCAATCAGGTATGACCTAAAATCAAATCCCTTATGATTATACAGTGGAAGTGACAAATAGATTCAAGGGATTAGATGTGATAGAGTGCCTGAAGAACTATGGACAAAGGTTTGTAACACTGTACAGCAAGCGATGATCAAAACCAACACAAAGAAAAAGAAAGGCAAAATGGTTGTCTAAGGAGGCCTTACAAAGAGCTAATACGAGAAGCAAAAGGCAAAGGAGAAAAGGAAAGATATACTCATCAGAATACAGAGTTCCAAAGAATAGCAAGGAGAGACGAGAAAGCCTTCCTCAGTGAACAGTGCAAAGAAATAGAGGAAAACAATAAAATGGGAAAGACTAGAGATCTCGTCAAGAAAATTGGAGATAATAAGGGCACATTTCATGCAAGGATGGGCATGATAAAGGACAGAAACTGTAAGGATCTAACAGAAGCAGAAGGTATTAAGAAGTGGCAAGAATACACAGAAAAAATTTTTTTTAAGTCTCAATAACCCAGATCACCATAATGGTATGGTCACTCACGTAGAGCCAGACATCCTAGAGTATGAAGTCAAGTGGGCCTTAGGAAGCATCACTAAGAACAAAGCTAGTGAAGGTGATGAAATTTCACTTGAGCTATCTCAAATACTTAAAGATGATGCTGTTAAAGTGCTGTACTCAATATGCCAGCAAATCTGGAAAACTCAGCAGTGGCCACAGGACTGGAAAAGGTCAGTTTTCATTTCAGTCTCAAAGAAGGGCAACACCAAAGAATGTACAAACTACTGCACAATTGTCATTTCACATGCTAGCAAAATTATGCTCAAAATCCTTCAAGCTAGGCTTCAACTGTACATGAACTGAGAAGGCCATATATTGTCACTTATATGCAGAAAACATCATGTGAAATGCTGGGCTAGATGAATCATATGCTGGAATTAAGATTGCTGGAAGAAATATCAACAACCTCAGATGTGCAGATGATACCACTCTAATGGCAGGAAAATGAAAAGGACTTAAAGAGCCTCTTAATGAGGGTAAAAGAAGAGAGTGAAAAAACTGGCTTAAAACTCAACATTCAAAAAACTAACATCATGGCATCTGGTCCCATCACTTCATGGCAAATAGGAGGAGGAGAGGTGGAAACAGTAACAGATTCTCCTTTTGGGGGCTCCAAAATCACTGCTGACAGCCACAAAGCCATGAAATTAAAAGACATTTGCTCCTTGGAAAGAAAACTATGACAAACCTAGACAGCATATTAAAAAGCAGAGACATCACTTTGCTGACAAAGTCCATACAGTCAAAGCTATGGTTTTTCCAGTAGTCACGTATGGATGTAAGAGTTGGACCATAAAGAAGGCTGAGCACCGAAGAATAGATGCTTTCGAATTGTGGTGCTGGAGAGCTCTTGAGAGTCCCTTGGACTGAAAGATCAAACCAGTCCATCCTAAAGGAAATCAATCCAGAATATTCACTGAAAGGACTGACACTGAAGCTGAAGCTCCAGTACTTTGGCCAGCTAATGCCAAGAGCCAGCTCACTGGAAAAGACCCTGATGCTGGGAAAGATTGAAGGCAAATAGAAAAGGGAGAAGCAAAGGATGAGACGGTTAGATAGCATCACTGACTCAATGAATATGAGTTTGAGCAAACTCCGGGTGATAGTGAAGGACAGGGAAGCCTGGTGTGCTGCAGTCCATGGGATCACAAGGATTGGGGCATGACTTAGTGGCTGAACAATGGCAACAAGAGGTCACTAATGTTTTAAATTGCCTGCAATTTAAATATGAAAAACAACCTCTCACCTGTGACTATGATGTCATAAAAGAAAAGCCTCTCTAACACCAAAAAATGTAGAACTACACAAAGGACAGGCCATTAGACTGAAAACTTCATCCTGGCCCAGGGTGTGGAGGCTCCAATATACTGCTTGATTATTTCACCAATTTCTTATTTGTGATCCCTGTTGCAGGCATTCAGTCAGTGACTAGTAGGTTTATTAGGGCCTTTAAAAATGCTACTGGGGGAAAACACTGATATTCATTACCATCTACATAACTCTATTTTATTAAGAAAGAATTTTTGAATAGAAATATGACTTTCAAACTATGATACCATAAAGGAGAAAAGAAATCAACACCCCTGTAACTCTGCCCTATGCCAGTTGAAGGTTAATTCTGATAAGATTTAAGTCATGGTTTGAATTCACCTAGCCTATGAGTAGAAGGAAGAGCATTATATTCAGTCATATATGGCATTAAAGAAAGATTTTACAACAAGAGTAGTCTGACTCATAGGAGGCCACGGGGAGTGATGATTTCAGAAAGACTCTACTACTACCCAGAAAAAAAGTGCATTCAGGCTAAGGAAAATAAAGAAAGTAGTTAAGCGGGTGGGGGGGAGGGGGGAGCTACAGGGATGTAACTATCAGTAGTGTGATTAAACTGTTAAGCATTAAATAGTTCACCACTGAAATAGGTAAGTTCAGTTCAGTCGCTCAGTTGTGTCTGACTCTTTGTGACCCCATGGACTGCAGCACGCCAGGCCTCCCTGTCCATCACCAACTCCCAGGAAATACGTAAAGCCTGAGTATAAAAAACTTCATTCTTCCTCAACAGACTAGTTGCCTGCTGAGGAAGTTTCAAGCTTGGGGATCCACCTTGTCATTTAATAAAACAATCTTGATTGCCTTTGAAGCAGTCAGCCCATGCTTTTCCTTGCCATTTCTGGAGGGAAATCCAAATTCCCTCCTCTCTGAGAAGACACTGCTCTGTGTTCCTGAGTCCACAACCTTAGACCAACTCTAACTCAACAGCAGGGTCTTTAATGAAATCACAGCGGACCCAGCCTTGATCTAACAGCCCTCTTAAATAACACAGAAAAGGTTTCTTGGGAGAAATTGAGTCAACTCAGGGAAAGAAAGCTCCCAAGAGCCAAGATATGAACCTTAAAACTAGAGTTTGGGATTAACATAAACACACTGCATGCATGCTAAGTCACCAGTCACTTCTGGCTCCCCGCAACCCTATGGACTGTAGCCCACCAGGCTCCCCTGTCCATGAGATTCTCCAGGCAAAAACACTGGAGTGGATTGCCATGCCCTCCTCAACATTAACACACTACTAGATACAAAATAGATAACCAACAAGGACCTACTGTATAACACAGGGAACCATACTCAATATTTTGTAACAACCTATAAGGAAAAAGAGGGCTTCTCAGGTGGCTCAGGGGTAAAGAATCCCCCTGCCAATGCAAGGAGACACAGGAGACACAGGTTCATCCCCTGGGTTGGGAAGATTCCCTGGAAAAGGAAATGGCAACCTATTCCAGTATTCTTGTCGGAAGAATCCCATGGACAGAGTAGTCTGATGGGCTACAGTCCATAGGGTCACAGAGTTGGACATGACTGAACACACACACATGGATAAGAAAAAGGAATCTGAAAGAGAAGAGGTATGATGTATATGCATAATTGAATCACTCTGTGCACACCTTAAACTAAAACAACAACATTGTAAGTCAACTATACTTCAATTAAAAAAACAAAAACAAACTAGCTACTCCATTTTTTCTCCTTATAGGATTACTAATTTTTGTTTCTTTCTCACTAAGTTTGAAAATTTTTCTTCATTTGATTTCATGTCCAAAGGTAAAGGAAAAAGAGAGCAAAGATAAAGTGTTCTATCCATTGAATTGAACATCCATTTTCCCAAATGATCATAATTCTGACTAGAGTAACAGTGGGCTTTTTAATATTTCCTAGAATAGTCAGATTTACCTGAAATTATTGCCTGCCTTTGCCTTTCAGCTTTCCCCCTTCACTCTAGGTTTCTCGCTGGGCTCCTGCAGATCTGCACGCAGCAATGCATCACGCTGATCCCCCCTAAGCTGCCACCTGCTATCACCTCCCACCTTTGATCCTTTGCCATCATCAGCAGAGTCTTCAAACAGCACTGCTGTGTTCTCACTGCAAAAACAAGTGCACTCCTCAGTGGAAAAATACTACATTCCAGCTTGGTAAAGCAGGTGGTGTGTTTCAGAGGATGGAGCAGAAAGTAGCGTCTCTTCCTTTCAAACAAGAAGGAAGACTATTAGCACATCAGCAAATAAAGTCCTGCTCGATGAATTTTAAGTGCTGCCTCACAAATGAAAATGTGGCAAAATCTGAAAAGTCAGCTTTTAGAGAGTGCTTCAGTCCATTTTCCAATCCCAAACTCTGAACTTTCTTTCAAACCAATCTTCCCATCTTTCAAATAATGTGGAAAGATTCTCAAGATGCTCATACTTCTTTTTGCTCTGTGAGATAGAAAACCCTGACAATGGCTTAATACAATGACCATCCCACCCAGCACTACTCTAGCACATACAGAGCAGATGCCTGATGTGTCTTAGAGGTATCATCCGGATGAAATAGCCTGTTTCATCGCTATCCCAGGAAGGCAGAAGAAAAGGCTTGTGTTTTCGCTTTATTTGGATAATTAGAATTTATATAATTAAATTACTCACAGTCTGGGAAACAAAAAGAAAGCAGCAATCATACTTGGATTTTGAAGTTTCAGCTATAGGCTCAGAAAAACTTAGTTTTGTTTGTTTGTTTTTTTCATTTTTATTCTTAGACTAAAAATGAGGTTTTTTCCCTCTATTAAGGCTGGTTCCTCTGCAGTCAAATAGGACACAAGGAGTTTCAATAACGTGAAGACAAAACGCCATAACCAAGAGTGGGAACTGTCCCTCTGCCACTGACAGAACTTTACAAATGCAGGGAATTCTGCCCAGTTTTGATTGGGGCTAATGAAGACTGATACCAAGCAGAGAGATGTCCTTCATGGCAAACACTTCAGCACTGGGAAAGTTCTAGATATGACAACTGCTATCCTGGGTCATGCTGTCATCAGAGTGATCCACAGACACACAAAGAAATAGCTTTTCATTTTTGCACACAGTTTCATCACACACAATGAAGCAATGGTTGAAGCAGAAGTTACTTCTTTTTTTTTTTGTCACAGATGCTGGAGCAAACTTGCAAACTGATGGATTCACATTTGAGATCAAAGGAAGCCAACATCAGACTCAGTCAGCTCAGCTGGGCATGATTTCGAAAGAAGTGTAAGCAGCTTTATAACTCCAACATGATAATGTCTCCCTCTGTTTACAAGGGTGGTAGCAGAAGGGCTGATTCAGTGCATATATAGAATTCTGAGTCTGGAAACATCAAACACATGAATGAAAAGCTGTGGAAACCTATTCCTTACTGGATGTGTTGCCCTGGCCTCCTGCTCGTCCAGAGGGTGCACACTAATTTTATCTCTGGGTGACACATTCAGGAGGCACCAAAGGCGGCTGCTATGTCACTGCTACGTGGAGTTTGTGATGATGTGATGAATGAAGCAGGGAATCTTCATGGCCAAGAGCAACGGATAAGAGCTCATTTAATCAGATTCCTACAGAACACTAACTCACTGGAGAAAAGTGTGTGGTTTTCTTTTTTTTAATTGAAACATATTAGTTGATGTATGTTAGTTTTAGGTATACTCTTTAATGATTTGACATTTGCATATATTAGGAAATGATCACCATAGTAAGTCTAGTAACTATCTGTTCCCATGCAATGTTATTATATTGAATAGTATTACTGACCATATTTCTTATGCTGTACAGTACATCGCTGAAGCTTATTTATTTTATAACTGGAGGTTTGTGCTTCTTAATCCCCTTCACCTATTTTCTTATTCTCCCAACCCTCCCTTCTGGCAGCCAGAGATTTGTTCTCTGTATCTATGAGTTTGTATTTTGTTTTGTTTGTTTTGATACACATATATGTGAGATTTGCTTTTACATTTCACTTAGTGTAATAATGTCTGCTGCTGCTGCTGCTAAGTCGCTTCAGTCGTGTCTGACTCTGTGTGATCCCATAGACGGCAGCCCACCAGGCTCCTCTGTCCCTTGACCCTGGCAAGAACCCTGGAGTGGGTTGCCATTCTCTAGATCCATCTATATTGTTACAAAAGACAAAACTTCATTTTTTTTTTAATGGCTAATGAAATTCCATTGTGTATATATGCCACATCTTCTTTATCCATTCACCCACCAATGGCCGCTTAGGTTGCTTTCAAATGTTTGACTATCAGAAACAGTGCTGCAGTAATGGAATGCATGTTATCTTTTCAAAGAGTGCTTTCTTTCCTTTGGGTAAATACCCGTAAGTGGGATTGCTGGATCATACGGTAGTTCTATTTTTAATTTTTTGAGGCATCTCCATGCTATTTTCCATAGTAACTATCCCTTGACCTGGCAAGAACCCTGGAGTGGGTTGCCATTCTCTAGATCCATCTATATTGTTACAAAAGACAAAACTTCATTTTTTTTTAATGGCTAATGAAATTCCATTGTGTATATATGCCACATCTTCTTTATCCATTCACCCACCAATGGCCGCTTAGGTTGCTTTCAAATGTTTGACTATCAGAAACAGTGCTGCAGTAATGGAATGCATGTTATCTTTTCAAAGAGTGCTTTCTTTCCTTTGGGTAAATACCCGTAAGTGGGATTGCTGGATCATACGGTAGTTCTATTTTTAATTTTTTGAGGCATCTCCATGCTATTTTCCATAGTAACTATACCAACTTACATTCCCATCAACAGTGCACATGGGTCCCCCTTTCTCCACATTCTCACCAACACTTGTTATTTCTTGTCATGTTGATGAGTTATTCTGACGGGTGTGAGGTGGCATCTCATTGTGGTTTCAATTTGCATTTCTCTAGTGATTAATGATCTTCATTTGCCTGTTGGGCATCTGCACCTCCTCTGCCCGTTTTTTAACTATGTTGTTTGGGTTTCTTTGTTGATATTGAGTTGCATGAGTTCTTTGTATATTTTAGATATTAACTCCTTATCAGTTATATTGTTTGCAAACATCACCCATTCAGTAGGTGGACGTTTTGTTTTGTTGAGAGTTTCCTTTGCCATCCAAAACTTTTTCAGCTTTATGTAATCACATTTGTTTGTTTTTGCTTTTGTTTCACTTGCCTGAGGACACAGATCAAAAAAAAATATTTTATTATCACTGATGTTAAACAGCATACTGCCTGTGTTTTTTTCTAGAAGTTTTATGATTTAGGTCTTAGACTTAAGTCTTTAATCCATGTTATTTCTTTCTACATAGTGTGAGAAGGTAGTCCAGTTTGATTCTTTCACATATTCAGTTCAGTTCAGTTCAGTTCAGTTGCTCGGTCGTGTCTGACTCTTGGTGTCCCCATGAACTGCAGTAGGCCAGGCCTCCCTGTCCATCACCAGCTCCCAGAGTCCACCCAAACCCATGTTCATTGTGTCGGTGATGCCATCCAACCATCTCATCCTCTGTCGTCCCCTTCTCCTTCTGCCCTCAATCTTTACCAGCATCAGGGTCTTTTCAAATGAGTCAACTCTCCACATCAGGTGGCCAAAGTATTGGAGTTTCAGCTTCAGCATCAGTCCTTCCAATGAACATCCAAGACTGATCTCCTTTAGGATGGACTGGTTGGATCTCCTTGCAGTCCAAGGGACTCTAAGAGTCTTCTCCAGCACCACAGTTCAAAAGCATCAATTTGCATGTAGCTGTCCAGTTTTCCCAGTACCATTATTGAAAAGGCTGTCTTTTCCCCATTGCAGATCCTTACTGCCTTTGTCAGAGATAAATTATTCATAGAGTATGGGCTCAGAGGTTAAAGCATCTGCCTCCAATGCGGGAGACCCAAGTTCGATCCCTGGGTTGGGAAGATTCCCTGGAGAAGGAAATGGTAACCCACTCCAGTATTCTTGCCTGGAGAATCCCATGGATGGAGAAGCCTAGTAGGTTACAGTTCACGAGGTCGCAAAGAGTCGGACTAGACTGAGCAACTTCACCACCTTGACCTATGGACAACCCAGAGTTCTTTTCTGGGTTCTCTGTTCCGTTCCATTGAACTACGTGTCTATTTTTGTGCCAGTACTATACTGGGTCTTTTTTGTTTGGTATTTTAAAAAACTCATTTTTTAAATTGAAGTATAGTTTTTTTTTTAAAGGTTCTTATTAGTTATCTATTTTATACATAGTATCAATACTATGTATATGTCAATTCCAATCTCCCAATTCATCCCACCCCATCTTTCCCCCTTGGTATCCATACATTTGTTCCCTATGTCTATGTCTCTATTTCTGCTTTGTAAATAAGATCATCTATACTTATTATTTCAGATTCTACATATATGTATTAATATATGGTATTTGTTTTTCTCTGACAGGTCTGAGAAAACGTGAAGTATAGTTGATTTACAATGTTGTGTTAATTTCGGGTGTACAGTAAAGTGATTCGGCTATATATATTTTCAGATTCTTTTCCCATAAGGTTCTTATAAAATATTAAGTGTAGGTCCCTGTGCTATACAGTAGCCTTGTTGTTAACCTATTTTACATTTAGTAGTGTATATGTTATTCCCCAAATCTTAATTTATCCCTTTCCTCACCTTTCCTTTTGGTAACCAAAAGTTTGTTTTCTATGTCTGTGAGTCTGTTTCTATTTTGCAAATAATTTTATTTGTATCATTTTTTTAGATTCCACATATAAATGATATCATATTTGTCTTTCTATGACTTCACGTATATGATAATCTCTAGGTCCATCCATGTAGCTGCAAATAGGATTATTTCATTTTATTTTATGGTTAAGTAGTATTCCATTGTATATATACACCATATCTTCTTTATCCATTCATCTGTCAACACACATTTAGGATGTCTCCATACCTTGGCTATTCTAAACAGTGCTGGTATGAACAATGCAGCATATGTATCTTTCAAATTAAGGTTTTCTCAGGATGTATGACCAGGAGTGGGATTGTAGGATCATAACATAGCTCTCTATTTTAGTTTTTGAAGGGAACTCCATACTGCTCTCCATGGTGGCTGTATCAATCACATTCCCACCAACAGTGTAGGAGGGTTTCCTTTTCCCCACATTCTCTCCAGCAATTTATTATTTGTAGCTTTTTGATGATGGCCATTCTGACTGATATAAAATGATACTGCACTTCAGTTTTGATCTGCATTTCTCTGATAATTCCTGATGTTGAGCATCTTTTCCTGTGGCACTTGGCCATGTTACCATACTGTTTTGATTACTGTGGCTCTGTAGTATAATTTGATATCAAGTTCATGATCCATCAGCTTTCTTCGTTATCAAGATCATTTTGGTATTAAGAGTCTTTTGTGTTTCCATACAAGTTTTTTATTTGTTCTAATTCTCTGAAAAATGTCATTAGTATTTTCATAGGGATTGTATTGAATCTGTAGATTGTCTTGGAAAGTATGATCATTTTAGCAATATTAATTCTTTCAATTCATGAGTAAAGTATATCTTTCCAATGCTGTGTCTTCTTCAATGTCTTTCCTCAATATCTTTTAGTTTTCCAAGTACAAGTCTTTCACCTCCTTGGTTAGATTTATTCCTATATATTTTATTCCTCTTGATGTAATTATACATAGGATTTTTTTCATTTCTTTTTTGGTGTTGTCATTAAGTATCTCTATATATAGTATTATGTCACCTGCAAACAGTGACAGTTTTACTTCTTTTACAATTCAAATTCCTTACTTCTTTTTCTTCTCTGATTACTATGGCTAGGATTTTAATACAATGCTGAATAAAAGTGGCTCAGAGTGGACATTCTTGTCTCGTTCCTGACCTTAAAAACTCTCTCAGCGTTTCACCACTGAATATGACACTGGTTACAGGTTTGTCATGCTGTTGTTGCTCAGTCGCTCAGTTGTGTCTCACTCTTTGTGACCCCATGGACTGCAGCATGCCAGGCTTCCCTGTCCTTCGCCATCTCCCAGAGTTTGCTCAAACTCATGTCATTGAGTCGTTTGTCATATATGGACTTCATTATGTTGAGGTATGTTTCCTAATACCCAGTTTGTTGAGAGTTTTTAATCATAAATGGATGTTGAACTCTGTCAAAATCTTTTTCTGTATTTATGAATAACTTTTATTATTCAATTTGCTAATGTGGTGTGTCACACTGATTGATTGTGGATACTGAATCATTCTTGCATACCTAGGATAAATCCCACTTGATCATAAGCATGAAAAAGTGAAAGTGTTAGTCTCTCAATCATGTCCAAGTCTTTGCAATCCCATGGACTAGCCAGGAGTAGCCAGGTTCCTGGAATTTTTTTCAGGCAAGAATACTAGAGTGTGTAGCCATTCCCTTCTTCAGATGATCTTCTTGACCCAGGGAGAGAAGGTGGGGTCTCCTACATTGCAGGCAGATTCTTTACTGTCTGAGTCACCAGGGAATGTAGTCTTGAATTTGGTTTGCTAATATGTTGAGGATTTAAGCCTTCCTCAGTGATCAATGCAAAGACATAGAGGAAAACAATAGAAAGGAAACACTAGAGATCTCTTCAAGACAATTAGAGATACCAAGGGAACATTTCATGCAAAGATGAGCAAGAAAAGGACAGAAATGGCATGGACCTAACAGAAGCAGATTTTATGAAGAGGTGGCAAGAATACACTGAAGAACTATCCAAAAAAGATCTTCATGACCCATATAACCAAAATGGTGTGATCACCCACCTAGAACCAGACATCCTAGAACGTGAAGTCAAGTGGGCCTTAGGAAGCATCGCTGCGAACAAAGCTAGTGGAGGTGATGGGATTCCAGTTGAGCTATTTCAAATCCTAAAAGATAATGTTATTTAAGGGCTGCATTCAATAAGCCAGCAAATTTGGAAAACTCAGCAGTGGCCACAGGACTGGAAAAGGTCAGTTTTCATTCCAATTACAAAGAAAGGCAAAACCAAAGAATGTTCAAACTACTGCACAATTGCGCTCATCTAACATGCTAGCAAACTAATTCTCAAAATTCTCAAGCCAGACCTCAACAGTATGTGAACCAGTAACTTCCAGATATTCAAGCTTGATTTAGAAAAGGCAGAGGAACCAGAGATCAAATTGCCAACATCCACTGCATCATAGAAAAGTCAAGAGAGTTCTAGAAAAATATCTACTTCTGCTTTATTGAATATGCCAAAGCCTTTGATTGGGTGGATCACAATAAACTGTGGAAAATTCTTAAAGATTTGGTAATACCAGACCACTTGACCTGCCTCCTGAGAAATCTCTAAACAGGTCAAGAAGCAACAGTTAGAACTGGACATGGAACAACAGACTGGTCCCAAATAGGAAAGGAGTACATCAAGGTTGTATATTGTCACCCTGCTTATTTAACTTACATGCAGAGTACATCATGCAAAAATGCCAGGCTTGATAAAGCACAAGCTGGAATCAAGATTTCAGGGAGAAACAGCAATAGCCTCAGATACGCAGATGGCACCACCTTTATGGCAGAAAGTGAAGAACTAAAGAGCCTCTTGATAAAAGTGAAAGAGGAGAGTGAAAAACATGGCTTAAAACTCAACACTCAGAAAACTAAGATCACGGCATTTGGTCCCATCAATTCATGGCAAATAGATGGGGAAACAATGGAAACAGTGACAGACTTTATTTTCTTGGGCTCAAAAATCACTGCAGATGGTGACTGCAGCCATGAAATTAAAAGACACTTGCTCCTTGGAAGAAAACTTATGACCAACCTAGATAGCATATTAAAAAGCAGAGACATTACTTTGCCTACAAAGGTCCCTGTAGCCAAAGTTATGGTTTTTCCAGTGGTCATGTATGGAAGTGACAGTTGGACTGTAAAGAAAGCTGAGCACCAAAGAATTGATGCTTTTGAACTGTGGTGTTGGAGAAGACTCTTGAGAGTCCCTTGGACTGCAAGGAGATCCAACCAATCCATCCTAAAGGAAAATCAGTCCTGAATATTCATTGGAAGGACTGATGCTGAAGCTGAAACTCCAATACTTAGGCTACCTGATGTGAAGAACTAACTTATTAGAAAAAACCCTGATGCTGGGAAAGATTGAAGGCAGGAGAAGGGGACAACAGAGAATGAGACAGTTGGATGGCATCACTGACTCAATGGATATGAGTCTGAGCAATCTCTGGGAGTTGGTACTGGCCAGGTAAGTCTGGCATGCTGCAGTCCACCGGGTCACAAATAGTCAGACCCTACTGACTCTTGAGCGTCCCTTGGACTGCAAGGAGATCCAGCCAGTCCATTCTGAAGGAGATCAACCCTGGGATTTCTTTGGAAGGAATGATGCTAAAGCTGAAACTCCAGTACTTTGGCCATCTCATGCGAAGAGTTGACTCACTGGAAAAGACTCTGATGCTGGGAGGGATTGGGGGCAGGAGAAGGGGACGACCAAGGATGAGATGGCTGGATGGCATCACGCACTCGATGGATGTGGGTCTGAGTGAACTCCGAGAGATGGTAATGAACAGGGAGGCCTGGCGTGCTGCAATTCATGGGGTCGCAAAGAGTCCGACACGACTGAGCGACTGAACTGAACTGAACTGAACGACTGAACTGAACTATTCATTTATTTTTAATAAATCAGGAACATTGGTCTATTCTTTTCTTGTGGTGTCCTTGTTTGATTTGGTACAAGGGTGATGCAGGCCTTGTAGAATGAGTCCTGAAGCATTTCTTCTCAATTTTTTAAAGAATAGTTTAAGAAGGATAGATGCTAACTCTTCAAATATTTGGTAGAAATCACCTATGAAACCACTTGGTTCTGGACTTTCACTTGCTGGGATTTTTTAAAATCACTGACTCAGTTTAATTACTGGTAATAATTCTGCTCATATTTTATATTTCCTAGTGGCTCAATCCTGGGAAACTAAGTTTTTAGGAATTTATCCACTTCTTCTAGTTCCTCCACTTTGTTCATAGTAATCTCTTATGATCCTTCGGATTTCTGTAGTGACAGCTGTAACTTCCTTTTCATTTTTTATTATGTGGGTCCTTTCTCATTTTTTTCTTGATGAGTCTGACCAAAGGTTTATCAATTTTCTTTATCTTTTCAAAGAATCAGCTCTTAGTTTCATTGACCTTTTCTATTTTTTATTTTTCAGCCTCTATTTCATCCATTTCTACTTCAATCTTTATGATTTCTTTCCTTCCACTAACTTTGGATTTTGTTTCTATTTTTCTAGTAGGATTAGTCTTTCTTTGAGATTTTCCACAGGTAGGCTTGCATCACTATAAATTTCCCTTAGAACCCCTTTTGCTGCCTCCCACAGATTACAGATTGTTATGTACCCATTTTCATTTTCTCCAATCCTCTTACACTTTCAAATCCTCTTTGATTTCTTCAGTGACCCATTGGTTGTTCAGTGGCATACTGTAAACATGTAAAAAAGCTTTCATGTGTTTGTGTTTTTGCAGTTTTTTCCTTGCAGTTGGTTTCTAGTCTCATGCTGCTATGGTTGAAAGAGAGGCTTAATATGGTGTCAAAGTTCTCAGATTTACTGAGACTTGTTTTGTGGTCTATCCTAGAAAAAAAAAGTGTGCTCTTCAAATAATGAGAAAGAAAGCTTACTTCATTCTATACAGGATAGACCCTGGTACAGCATACTGCGCTTTAAGAGGACACTCAATAAACTTCTAAGTGGTTATCCAAACAGTTGACTCTTGAACAATGCAAGGTTTGGGGCACCAACCTCTGTACAGTTGAAAATTCATGTATAATATTACAGTCAGCCATTAATATGTGTGGTTCCACATTTATGGATTCAACCAACCACTGATTGTGTAGTACTTTAGTATATATTTATTGAAAAAAAAAAATCCGTGTATAAGTCTACCCATCCACTTCAAACCCATGCTATGTTGTTTAAGGTCAACTGTAATTGATTTTAATAAAAGTTCTCCAATAGGCAATGAACCAATGTTTTCAAAGTAGAAAGTGTGAGCAACAGAATGTGTTTCCTTAGCTTATAAATATATCAGCTCCGCTAAATGGTCTTTTTCTTTTTATAGAGAAATGTTGACGCATAAAAAGGGTAAAGACATATATAATATACTACTGATACACCAAGGAGCATGATGACCTTTTTGCATATTCATCGCTTAGTTACAAAAAAACTATTGATGATTTAGCTTAGCAGACTAACACTTTGAAATCTTGAGTTGAATATATTCATATTTTTGAAATAAGTTTTTACTTCTTTTTAACCTTGGGAGATTGCTGAGTCTTCTAGCTTTGAAGGAGATAATAAAGACCCAAACCTTCTTGGTTTCTATTATCCAGTCTGATTATATCTATGGGAAGCACAGCCTGTTTCACAAGATTTGGACAGTGTTCAGAGAAGGGAAACTCCCTGGCTAGCTTGAGAGAAGCTGAGACACAGCCAGAAAGTAAACCTCCCAAGGGGAAGAAGCACGGACAGTGCCTGGCCCTGGACACATAGGAGAAGGTCAAAGGACTTCTTAGAGATCAAAAAGTAGCAGAACCCCCAATTCCTCCTTCCTAACCACCAGTTGTATTTTCAAAGCTACTTATCTCTAACACAGAGATATGCTCAAGAACTTTCTTATTCCTTAAAATTATATTTTTTCCCAAAGTGATCTGAAAGTGACAACAGATTTGTTTTTTACTTTATTTTGTTTAAATTGCCTACAGAAAAAGGGACAGTTATTAATTGAATGTGAAAATGAATTTGAGACAACATGTTGGTGGAAAATCACAAAAATTCATTACTTCTCAAGTTTGTAGCAGTTTCTCTGCAAATGCAAATGTTAATTTTCACTCTGTGTCATTATCTGTAGATATGTGGAAAATATGACTGCATAGTTTACTCGTTAGGGATGAATCAAAACGGACAAATAAAGCTTGTTTTAGCTCTGAAAAATAAACATGTGGGAGAACACAATTCTTAAATATAGCTTTCCCCAACCTTTTCAGGGGGGAAAACAGCTTCCAGCTTTCTGTGAAGATTACAAAGCACAATACAGGCTAAATGCCATGCTCCCCATGCCTCTAACCCTCCTGATAAATGTGGTGCAGCTGTCTGGCACTTTCGCCAATGATAGCTCTGTGTGATCATTAACACTACTTGCTTAGTAGTTGTGAAATTACATTGTATGTGCAAAGAATTGAGGTGATATTTTGAAACCCACATGGTTAATATATTTACCAATTCATGGTTAGAGAGCATGCTTTTTCCAAAAGCAGTTCACAACGACCAGTATTTAAGATTCAAAGTTGTGTTTTATTCAGTGGCTTTTGCACAACTTGGTACAGCGGTCACATTCAAGTGACCTCAAAGATTAGAGTTATCTTGATGAAATCAACCCCAGGGAACAAAAATGCCAAGTTTGAAGCTCCAAGACTTTGGCTACCTGATGTGAAAATCTGACTCACTGTAAAAAACCTTGATGCTGGGAAAGACTGAGAGCAGGAGGAGAAGGGGGCAACAGAGGATGACATGGTTGGATGGCATTACTTATTCAAAGGTTATGAGTTTCAGCAAACTCTGGGAGATGGTGAAGGACAGGGAAGCCTGGTGTGCAGCAGTCCATGGTTTACAAAGGGCTGGACACCACTTAGCAACTGAACAACAATGCTATTTGAAGAAATCTCATATTCTGACGATGAAAGCCACATTTTATTTATTTTCTAATACGTGGTCACAAATTGGATATACAAAATAGCAGATAACCTTATGATATGTTATTCTTAGAAAGGGGCAGAGAAATTAGGCAAGTGACTGAAACTTACTTAGGAAAGTGGCTAAAAATGATGATTTAGGAAAGGGGAGTGTGCGCACTCCATTAAAGAAGCAAATGTTTATTATATCTGGTCAAAACAAACTCTGAGCTGGGGAGAGTCATCAAATTCTTTTCATCATTTAGAGATTAAACTCTATGAGCAGCTCTTGCCTCAAGAAAAGCCAATATATGAATATCAAGATGTGGAGAAATGATAGTTATGTTAAAATAAAATAAAATAACAAGAATGTATAGTAATGTGTTTACATTATGATTGTGCTTTTACTGCTTCAGTTGGTCTACATACTATTCTTCATAAATATATTTATTATTCATATGACTTTTGCTCAAAGAGTGCAGGCCTTTGTTACTATAGTTTTATTGTTAAAGATATTTGGATTTTACAGGTTTAAAACCAAACCCCTTCCCTCCATCTAATCTATTTTCTCTTATATTACTTCTGAATTACTTTTTTTTTTTTTAAACAGCATCACCAACCACTTTATCCATCCAGATATGCACAACACAGTTTCTGGAACCATCCCGAGTACTTACTTAAGCTTCCCATCTGCTTTATTCCCCCAAGTTCTGTAGAGTCTGCACTTCACACTCTTGAACATAGCCCTCTGCTGTGATGCTTCTGTCCTAGTTAAAGGTTTCACAATGATCTCCTTCAGATTTCTACATCTGCTGCTTCTTTTCTTTGCCTTCAGTGTCAGAACTTACACAGATGTCCTCTCTACCTTCTCATCTCCACAGGTACCTGACAACTTTTCTGAAATGTCAATCTATCACTTGAATAACTTAACAGATAAAAATCAAAGTCTGAAAGTATTGAAGTCAAGCCTAACTCTCCAGCCTAACCCCTTAGCCCTCTTCCACCCAGAAATCTATATACAGGAGGGGAAAAAACATAGGTCAATATTTAAAAGAAGAACCAATAATAGCTTTAAGCTAGAAACAAAGTAAACCATTTGTTCTTTGGAGTCTTTCTAAAAATGATATATTTGTTGTATTTTCTACTTTGCCAGTAAAATGTTTTCATTAACTATTTTGTTACTATATTACCCAATGTTCATTGCAGCAATGTTTATAATTGCCAGGACATGGAAACAACCCAGATGTCCATCAGCAGATGAATGGATAAGAAAGCTGTGGTACATATACACAATGGAGTATTACTCAGCCCTCAAAAAGAATAAGTTTGATGCAGTTCTAATGAGATGGATGAAACTGGAGCCGATTATACAGAGTGAAGTAAGCCAGAAAGAAAAACACCAATACAGTATACTGACACATATATATGGAATTTAGAAGACAGTAATGATGACCCCGAAAGTGAGACAATATAACAGACACAGAGGTATAGAATGGACTGTTGGCTTCAGAGGGAGAGGGAGAGGGTGGGAAGATCTGGGAGAATGACAACGAAACATGTATACAATCATATGGGAGATGAAGCACTAGTCTATGTTCAATACAGGATACAGGATGCTTGGGGCCGGTGTATGGGATGAACCGGGGGGATGGGCAGGGAAGGGAGGTGGGAGGGGGCTTT
>SJYC01024064.1:0-26681 GCA_006408675.1 Madoqua kirkii | reverse complement strand
GGACTGTTGGCTTCAGAGGGAGAGGGAGAGGGTGGGAAGATCTGGGAGAATGACAACGAAACATGTATACAATCATATGGGAGATGAAGCACTAGTCTATGTTCAATACAGGATACAGGATGCTTGGGGCCGGTGTATGGGATGAACCGGGGGGATGGGCAGGGAAGGGAGGTGGGAGGGGGCTTTAACATGGGGAGATCGTCCACACCTGTGGCTGATTCATGTCAATGTATGGCAGAACCAATACAGTGCTGTGAAATGGAATAAGCATTAAACAAAAAATAAAATTTAAAAAAAAATCATAAGAAATGCAATAAGCGTGACAACCCAGGTCCAAGCCTAAAGTCTTGACTTGGCCAATTAGAACTGGTAACAGCTGCTACTCTAGGGAATGTCAGAGTATCTGGTAACAACTAAAGAGCCATTTTCAAACTCTGGAAATGAAGCTGCTTTCATATTTTGAAAAAAGCCAGAACTGTGGCTCTATCAATTTAACTTTTCTTTTATTTGGATGGAATTTAAGTATTCTCATAGTAATTATAATTATACAAAAACATTATTCACAACTGGAAAGGAACAGACATATCTTGGATCTGTGCTGCAGATTTTTTTTCTAACAAAATATTCCCTGATCCACAGACGCTGAAATGTCTCTCCTTACATGGGCTACTCCTTCATCCCTCACTAACCCTAAGAAACTCTCCAGAAGAAGGCTACTGTTTCACTGCATCACTGTGAGTGAGGCATTTTCTTCATGCGTGTGGCAGTAAGAGAAAAAGAGAAACCCCTGTCTTGGGGATAAATGGTAAGCTGGACTGAAAGGTATAATGACCAATGTTTTACCCTGAACATGCACTGTCCAATAGTCATCACAACCTCTGTAGCTACTGATCATTTTAAATGTGCCCAGTCCAAACTGAGAGGTGCTGTAAGAGTAAAATATACATTGAATTTTTTAGACTTAATTTGCAAAAAAGAATGTAAAATATCTCACTGTTGTTGGGTTGCTAAGTCATGTCCAACTATTTGAATCCATGGACTGTACTTCTGTTCATGGAATTTTCCAGGCAAGAATATTGGAGTGGGAAATAAAATATTTATTTCTCCAGGGGATCTTCTTGACCCAGGGACTGAACTTGTGTCTCCTACATTGGCAGGCAGATTCTTTATTGCTGAGCCACCAGGCAAGTAGCACTTTATATTGATTAAAGGGAAATAATGATATTTAGGATACGTTGAGCTAAATAATATGCAGTATTGAAATTATTTTCACCTGTTTCTTTATCCTGCTTTTAATATAACTATTAGAAATTTTAAATATGTAGCTCATATTTTACATATGCTCAAATTTTACATATGTAGCTCATATGAAAACTTTATTACACAATGCTGTTCAGATACAATTCATTTTAAATAAATGACCAACATCTTGTTTAATTATTATTTGCCTCTCTGTAATTAAAGCAGAATATAGAATTTATATTGGCAGGAGGAAATAGGGAGTGGGAGGTAGTGGGAATCCAATTGTTTCTACTCCCTCATTGTTTAAATTTTGAACAGAATTAGGGACGGAAAAAAAAGATATGTAAAATCTAAACATAAACTAATTCTTCAGAGGCAACCAATGGCATCAGAAAAGCAGAATAATGGCACTCTTAAGCATTCTGGAATATTCCCATATACCCAACCTGTGCAACAAAGTCAGTGATCCACTTAGTACAACAAAGCTAATGGTTCACCAAAAGCTTTGGGTGTTAAATTTTCTCCATTTCACTGTTAGAAATGATTTATACAAAGAGCATTTATTAATTATCTAAGAACTTCCTGGAGGTGATGCCTGCAAATGCTTGAATGTTACACTTCTTAAAAATGAAGTATAGTTGATTTACAATACTGTGTTACTTTCACATGTTCAGCACAGTGATCCTTTTTATTTTTTTTTGCATGATAGGTTATTAAGAGATACAATAATCTTATAATTAATCTTATAATCTTGGGTATAATTCCCTGAGCCATATAGTAAATCCTTGTTGCATATCTCTTTTGTATATAGAGTTTTTGTCTGTTAATCCCATAGCCCTAATTTTTCCTTCTTCTCTGCTCTCCCCTTTGATAACCATACATTTATTTTCTATATCTGTGAATCCATTCCTTGTTTGTGTAGATTCATTTGTATCATATTTTTTGGATTCCACATATAAATGATATCATATAATTGTGCCTTTCTCTGTCTGACTTATTTCAGTAAGCAAAATACTCTCTGGGTTACACTTCCAGTATTTTACTCAGTACTGCCCAACTGTTGCAAACAACATATCCTTCATTAATAGCAAAGTATCTTAAATTACTTATTATTTTAAAAATTCACATTAATATGCAAAATTCAAAATTCACAATGAAGTTATAAACAGGTGGCACATTCTAATTTGGCACTAAAGTGGTACTTATAATAAAGAGATATAAAACAAAATGACTGTAAATGAGTGAAAAGACCCTGATGCTGGGAAGGACCAGGGCAAGAAGAGAGGAGGGACAATAGAGGATGAGATGATTGAATGGCATCACTGACTCAATGGACATGAGTTTGAACAAACTCTGGGAGATAATGGAGGATAGGGAAACCTGGTGTGCTGCAGTTCATGGGGTTGCAAAGTGTTGGATATGACTTAGTAACTGAGCAACACCAAATGCCATATTTAAAATCAACACAGAAAGTGTGTAAAGTTGTCTCTTACACATACATAATCTGAGCCAAACTTATATCACAAAACACAAACTTTCCTAAGTTATCACTAAGAAAATATTGCCATTCAATGTTATCAAAGTCAGCACAGGAAAGAGAACCACTGTTTTAGAACTACTGGTTCCTGACTCATTAACAACGTTCATAATTTCATAGACTATTATGAGAGTAGAGTTGTAGCATATGTGCATTTAGATCACAGAAATTCAACTATAAGCATTTGGCAGAAAGAGAGAACCTAAAAAAATAACACAACAGACAGAAGTCCCACCATTCAGTTCAATGAAATTTCGTGTAGGAAGGGAGAGAATAATTGTCTTTTTTTCAATTGGTTCTGATCTCAAGTCTTTAATGGAGGGTGCTAGTCTCACAGGTGATCAAAGGCATGGTAAATAATAACTTTGTTTCTACTTAATCTTGATTTATTTGTTAACTTTAAATCCCTAGCAAGATGTGACTTGATGGTATCCTGATGGCACAAGTGTGTCATTAAGTCCCGATGTCAATTACATGGGTTCCTAGCAACTTTCTGTCTCTGTCCTCTATCCACATTATTGTACTTGTGCTTTGGGAAGATCACTTTGGCTGCTGTGTAAGAAACAGACAGACTGTAGCAAGAAAATAGGAACAACAGTTATTTGCTGACCTGAATTACTAAAAGGATAGGAAGGGATGCAAGTGGATAAAGGTTTCCTGGAAAAGATGGTCTTAAAAGCTATTTTGTAGAGATTGCTTTGGTTCTTAACAATTATATAGCATTAGTCTTTCTCCAACATAGGTAGGTACATTTATATTGCCTTCCCAAGATATGTTGTTAAAATTGAACACATTCAATGTTCAATGAGATTCTTTGAGACCTTTAACAGTTTCCTTCTTTTCAGTAATTTCATACTGGTTACAGAGCTTGTGACTGGAAATGTTTTTAATACATTTAAACATTAAACATTTGCTCCAGAAACTGCTATGCGTCTGGTGATTCAGAAATAATGATAGCAATCTTGCCTTATCTCTCACTTCATTTCAGGTTAGACATAAAAGACTTTTCTATCAGTCATACACAGGACACAAAAGACAAAGAAGAAAATGTGGGGAACACCACTGAGAATGACAGTCCAAATTAGTTCACAATTTTCCACGTACACATAAGATATTGCTTGTAGCTCAAGTTCTTTCCTAACTTTGAACTCACAGGTTAACAAGCTTCTGAAGTTCTTTTTCAATGATACAATTCCCAGAGAGGCATTCTATAAGGAAAAGATGACTTCATTTTACCCAGCAAGAGATATATCTGACATCACTATATTTTAAAACCCTGCAAAACAAACAGGGCCGTATGGCTCAATTTTTTTTTTTTTCCAGCAGCAAACTAACAATCTGGAGTATTCTAATAAACTGCTGTTAGGTCTAGGAATATTTGGGGCCAAAATTTTCTTTTTTTCCCTCATTATAACTAGTTTGCTAATAGATTTCTTTAGCTTTAGAGTTATAATTAGAAGACAGTTACTACTTTGCATAATCACATTGTAATTGTTATTTGGGTGAAATCCAACCAACTTAAGCATCAGTACTTCCAAAAAACAATGTCTGGCAAAAAGAGAATAACAAATGCCATGCTCTAATGGGTCCAGGTTATCTAATAATGTTTGCCTAATGGTTTAGTGTTTTTTCTTTTTTTTTTTAATAAGAGGCTCAACAGCAAGTGACATTAGAAACCAATGTATTTTAAGGCATCACAGTTGTAACTGGCAGTAAGTTAATGTTCTCTGATAAACACTAACAATGATAGTAAGAAACAAAAATTCACGTGGGGTCAGAAACCTAGCTGCCTTAGGTCTGCCATTTGTTAAATTTATGTTCCAGTAGCTGAATTTACTTCTAGTGCCTGGAGAATTTCCAAACATACACATCTCTTGCTTCAAAATCCAAGAAGCTCATTCTATAGAATGAATGAACACAACTATGTTTCTAGTTGCCCACCCTCCTATCTACTTTTTAAGTTGATTATTCAGCCTTCCTAGAAACTTCATAACTCTTTGAGGAAATTTCATCCTTTGTTGAATCAGCAAGCCCTCTGCTATTGCTTACGACCAAGAAGCCTCACATCTACTTCAAAAATACACGAGTCTTTCCACTTCATGCCAGCTGTCGCTACTCTAGTCCAAACGCCCATGACATCTCTTCTGTACTAAAGCAGCAGCTTCCTGACTCGTCTTGCTGCATCCTTCTTGTCCCTCTCCAACCCAATCTATGTGTGCTAAGTTACTTCAGTCGTGTCCCACCTTGTGACCCCATGGACTGTAGCCCACCAGGCTCCTCTGTCCATGGGATTCTCCAGGCAAGGATACTAGAGTGGGTTGCCATGCCTTCCTCCAGGAGATCTTCCCAATCCAGGGATCGAACCCACGTCTCTCAAGTCTCCTGCATTGGCAGGCAGGTTCTTTACCTCTAGCACCACCTGGGAACCTAATCTATATGTAACGTGATCTAATGTTCTAAATACAGAAGTAGCATTAACCATTCTTCTCCATAAAATTCTTATCAACCTAAATATACACTTTAAAAATCGTTACTGCAGTCAATATAGTTGAACATTTGGCTCCTGCCTGCCTCTCCAACCTCCTCTCTGGCCACCCTCCCCAATTCTCTGTGCTTCAGCCACACAAGGCCTTCCTTCTTACCTTAGGGTTTTCATGCATATTCTCCCCTTCTTGGAACACCTTCCTTCCTAGTCAATCTAACTTTTCCTCATTCTTTAGATGTCAGCTAAAACATAGTTTCCTTAAAGAGAGCTTTCCTTATGCTTCAATGTAAGTTTTCTTACTTATGAACCTCATAATGTCCTGCACATTTAATAGACTGAATGTCCTGGACATTATAAATTATATAATTTATAATTATATATTTATATTTGTATTGCTTAGAATATCTCTCTCCTCAATTCTATGAGAGCAGGGAATATATCTAATTTACTCTACCTTGTATTTCAGTATCTGGTACATAAAAATCCACGTAACTAATAAATATGTTGACTAAATTAAAGAAATGCATATCACACAGTGAAAGAGGCCAATCTGAAAAGGCTACATAGTACACTATTCCAACTACAGACATTCTGAAAAGGAAATAACTATGGACACAGTAAAAAGATGACTGGTTCCCAGGCGTTCAGGGTAGGGAAGGCATCAATAAGCAGAGAATGGAGTATATTTTAGGCAGCAAAAAAATACACTGTATGATACTAAAATGAAGGAAACATGTCCTTATATATTTAATGCACAACACAAACATGTATAGAAGTAAAATTTAGGACAAAAATAATGACAGATGGAAGGGTGTGATGTGTGTGGGGACACAGGGTATGTGAGAAATCTCTGTAACTTTCTTTCAATCTTGTGAACCTAGAACTGCTCTGAAAAAGAATAAAATCTTTTAAAAATAAGGTATTGAACAAATCCCCCCCCCAAAAAATGAAATAGAATACATAACTTTATAATCAAGCTAAATGAAGTAAACAAGAGGTAGGAAAAAGAAAATGTAGTAAAGCATGGTTTGAGAAAATTAAGATGCAAAATTATCAGTAATTACAATGAATCAGATATCAGTAATTATAATGAATGTAATGAGTTAAATATCCTATTTTAAGAATATGCTCTATATTTCTGTGTTTTGGATTGTTTTCCCAAGTATAAATAATAAGATGAAAAATATATCTCTTCACTTTTTAAAAATACACCTAATTATAATAATCCAATTTAAAAAAGGAAACAACTGAACAAAATTTGGGAAGTGCATATAAAGAAATGATTTCCCAGGTGGCTCAGAAGTAAAGTATCCACCTGCCAATGCGGGATGTCGGTTCAGTCCCTGGGTCAGAAAGATCCCCTGGAGAAGGAAATGGCAACCCACTGCAGTATTCTTGCCAGGGAAATCCTATGGGCAGAGGAGGCTGGCAAGCTATAGTCCATGGGGTCACAAGAATTGGACACAAGTTAGAGACTAAACAACAACAATATAAAGAAGTACTTCAAAGGAGTCACAGCATATGACTTACAGCTTTAAAGAAGAAAAGTCTATAGCTAACAATCTAAAACTCTACCCTAAGAAACTAGAAAAGAGGAGGAATTTAAACTCAAAATATGCAGAAAGAAAGAAATAATAAAAAATAAATCAGTGAAATAGAGAATGGACTAACAACAAAGTCAATATATGCAAAAGCTGGCTCTTTGAGAATAGCCGTAAGTGGTAAACTGCTGGTCAGACTGGTTAAAAAAAAGATAACACACTGGCCCATATCAGAAACGAGATTCTGAAACGAACATTACTGTAGATTCTCAACATTTTTTAAAAAGGCAATATTATGAACAGCTACTTGCTGTTTAACAATTTTACATGTCATGGATAAGTTCTTTGAAAGACACAAATTACCAAAATTGATTCAAAAAGAAACGTGAACCTGAATAGCACTACAGTTGACCCTGGAACAACAGGAGGGTTAATCGGCAAATAATTTATAGTCAGCCTTCTGTATCCACGATCCCTCCACATCTGCAGATTCAGCTGAGGACCATGTAGTTCTATAGTATTTACCATTGAAAAAGATCTGCATTTAAGTGAACTTGTACAGCTCAAACCTGTGTGGTTCAAGGGTGAACTGTATACCAATCTTATAAATTGAATCTGTAATTAAAAAAACACTTTCATAAAGAAAACTCCAGGTCCAGTTGGCTTTACCAGTAGACCTACCTTTTAAGGAAAAAATATCAGTCCTAAAACAAATTCAGAAAACAAAGAAAAGGGAACACTTCATAAACCATTTTATGAGGCCATCATTAAATTGATATCAGAACCACACAACAATATCCAAGAAAATAGATTGATAGGTCAATGGCTGGAAATAAATGAATCCTTAACAGATTTTTAGCATAAATTATGAATTCCAGGTCTCTTAACATATAAAATGGTCTAATGAAAATTTTCCAGAGTATGTTCTATAGAATTGCAAGTTGGCACCAAACTATGTGACAGTGGGAAGTCTAATTCTTGTCCTACAAGCTTAGAAAAAAAATAAAACCACAGCTCTTCACATTCAAATTACATGCCATTCATTTTACCTGTGAGTCAACCAAATAACAGATATGAATTGCAGGGCTTATCAGGTTCAGGTCATGATAAGATGCTTCATAGTGAACTCTCAGTTAAAGGAATTAATCCTAAACAATTTACCATGTACTTTATCTAAAAAAATTAGACAAGCAAATAACTCCAAGTAGTTGAGCAGAGGTAATGAACATATGAAAAGTTTCAATTAAAAGTTAAGGGAAAGAAAGAGGCCTATAATTTTACAAAGTTTGACAAATTTGGTAGCAGAATAGAAAAATATGGAGTTTTTTAAGAGAAGATACTTTTGATTTCATATAAAAATAAATTAAATTCTAATTACAGGCAGTGAATAAGTAGAAAAGGAATATTTGTTCCTTTTCCAAAGATACTATTTTCCTAGTTAGCTGTCGGAAACCACTTGCACAAATGCAGACTTTCTCCAACAACTGTTTATAAAGTTTCATTATAGAGGGTTTTTGGTAATAAAGTATATTTCACATATTAAAAATCAGCAAGCTTTCATGCTACACCATTTCCTTTCTTTTCTCCACTCACCAAATATTTACTGAGCCCTTTAAACATGGTCCCAGTGCTAGGAATGCAGCATAAACAAGCTGGACTAAAATCACAGCCGACATGGAACTTACTTTCTAGCTGAGATACATGAGAGGCCAGAAAATAAGTTAAGTTCTGGCATGTATCTTCTCCTACCGTTCCACTGTCACGCTGCCATAATATGATCCTCTGATTCAGTGCTGTTGGATGCAATTTAAGTAGAATTACAAAGTGATAAAAGCCTTTTGATATTGCAGATAAGCCCTCTTGGCCCAGTTCTAAGCTAGATCTGTCTTAAAAGGATTACCATGATATAAAACCAGGGATCACCAAACTTTTCCTGTAATGAGTCAAACATAAATATTTTAGGCTCTGCAGGCCACCTATGATCTATACTCCATAGTCTTCATTTTTTAACCCTTTAAAAATGTAAATCTGTTCTTATCTGGCATGGGATTCTCCAGGCCAGAAGACTGGAGTGGGTAGCCATTCCCTTCTTCAGGGGATCTTCCCAACCCAGGGATTAAACCCAGGTCTCCTGCATTGCAGGTGTACTCTTTACCAGCTGAGCCACCAGGGCAGCCCTCTTATCTGACAGGCCAAACAAAAACAGGCCAGGGGTCAAATCTAATCTGCAGCCACAGCTCTCTAACTCCTGACCAAAAAACTGAATATCCTTGCTTGTAAGTAGCTATGCTCAGTCCTACACTTTGTATTTATTTTAATTTTTTTAATATTTCTTCTCTTGCTGTTTGTTGTTTATTTGCCAAAATCTAATAAAACATTCTGTTTTAGAGCTACAGTGTTCGACTGCTACAGCCTCAAAGTCAGCTCTGAAGAGCAGAACCACCTGCTCCATTTCACACAAACAACAGAAAGATGTTCTCAGCAGAAAACCCTTCTACATCTGTGTACTTTAGAGAAATACAGCAGAGGCAGTACCTGCTCTCCACTGACTTCCTGAGGCAGACACACACGAGGTCTAATGGTCCCTTACCTTGCTGGAGGAACATCAATATTGGAAGAAACAACTTTTCGTTTTTGCTCAAGGAGACAGATGGAGCGAGTGTTTTCTTTTTCATGGTCAAATGCTCGGTTAGCTTTTTTGGTGTCTGCTGTTTTCACATCTTCCTCCATGGCCAAAGGAAACAAGTGTTGATGGGACATTTTTTTACTAGAGTCACGTTTTAAGTCCTCTGTTTGAAATGTGAAGGTCATTTCCCGCTTAATGCTCCCCACCTGTGAAACAAAACACAAAAATTCTCACTCACCCAAAATATCAGCTTTACATGACTATGTGCAGATGGCCAGAGGACAGACCACAGACACTGCTGTCCCTGTTCCTCTTGAAGATTTTTTCATTTAAATGGGGGAAATCTAACATGGAAATAAAATAACTGACTTTACAAAGTAAGGTACAATTGATGTGCTGCCTGTCATAATGCAAGCAAGAAGCGTCACGAGCACAAGAGAGGCCTTTCAATGGGCACAGATTTTGAAGACCTGAAAGCAGGAGGCTTCTTAAAAAAATGAGAATTTAAAACATCATTGTTTTCTCTTCTACAACTGAGAAAACTCAAATAAATAAATTCTTAAATATTTCATGCTAATTACCCTTAACAGAGGTTCAATCCTTGGGTTGGGAAGATCCCCTGGAAGAGGGCATGGCAACCCACTCCAGTATTCTTGCCTGGAGAATCCCATGGACAGAGGAGCCTGCTGGGCTACAGTCCATAGCACTGCAAAGAGTCGGACACCACTGAGCGACTAAGCACAGCACAAGCTTATCAGAAGAGCGCTATACATATAAAAAAATCAAGTCTTAAATTTTAGACTACGAATAACGATCTTAACCCCACTCTTTACCTCAAGAAAAATGTGGTTTTTTAAAAAAATTCTTTATCTATAGCAGTTTTGATCTTAAGGAAATCCCTTCATTAGTAGGACAATTAAAACGTCATAACACTGGAACTTCCCTGGAGGCCCAGGGGTTAAGAAGCCACCTTCCAATGCAGGAGACGTGGGTTTGATGCCTGGTTGGGGAACTAGGATCCCACATGTCAAAGGGCAAATGAGCACCTACAGGCTGCAACTATGGAACCCACAAGCTCTGGGGCCCATGTACCACAACTGGTGCGCCTACATGCTGCAAGTCATAATAATCTTTATCATTTTTAACTAAATGCAATGTTTAAGACAAATGTAAATTTAAATGTCAAAGGAATTATATCGTGTGATTTCAGGGTTTAGAATTGTGATGGATGAAAAAGGAGACTAAAGTTAAAAAAAGGATTTTGTGTTTTGTAAGATGACTGGCACTGTTCGTGAAGTTTGGAGTGACCTTATTAAGCCCTGGGCTTCCCAGATGGCTCAGCTGGTAAAGAATCTGCCTGTAATTTGGGAGACCTGGGTTCAGTCCTTGGGTTGGGAAGATCTCCTGGAGAAGGGAATGGCTACCCACTCCGGTATTCTGGCCTGGAGAATTCCATGGACTGTATAGAGAGTCAGGCACAACTGAGCAACTTTCACTTTTTACTTTGTTAAAGTCCTAAGTGTACAAAGAAGAGCTGGACTATCAACCCAGAGCCTCACTAATCAGTGGAGAATGTTTCAAAATATGTGTGTCTATGAGACATTTCACAGGTCAGAGTCACTGTCTCACGAAGTCCATGTGTAGAGTCAGTAAACTTCACTCACCCACTTAAATAGAAAGTACGCTCATTTGTCTCTTTTTGATTTTAGGTAGGAGGAAAAGCACAAAGAATTTGATCAAGTGGATTTAGAATTTATAGAGCTAAACCACAAATAGAGGGGATTTTTCAGAATGAAATCAAAGTATGTGTGTTCAGTGAAGCAGAGACTGGCAAAATACGGTGTGAGTGGCTAGAAATTCTCAGACTCAGGAAAAACTTGAAGCTGTATGTTTGTTGGAGCCACAGAACCAGCTCTCATATGTATTCTCCTTGAGCCCAGGGGTGACTTGTGTGCCTCAGGATCACCGTGGCTGGAACGTATCTTTCATATGAACCCAGAGGCCTAAACTGAGCTCCCTGCTCTCGTTGGCCTGCACTTGTCAGGCAGAAATGACTATCTTCCACGATGTTCCTGCCACACTGAGCCTGTGCTCCACAGGACAATGTCAGTCACTTTGGCATATTTGCAACTCATTAAAAAGTTACCATATTTCTTAGAATGCATTAATGAATGAACAAAAGTAAGAGTCCAAGAAAAATGAGTGCTTTTAAGAGCTGTTTCAATGACATCAATACTCAGTAGAGAGGAAAAAGAAACTATTTCATACTTCTAAAATTCAATACATTTTCAATAAAAATATAGATTGGAAAACTAATATAAATGCTTTAAATATATCCATCACTCATCACTTTCAGTGCAAGTTTTTCTGCCTGGAGGTGGAAGGGAGTGGGAGGCACTTTTTTCTCTTCTATAGCAGCTCATTCCCAGCTATGTTACAAAAGGAATATGCCAAACACCAGCCACAAAAGATGAAAACAAAGGCCTGGCTTTGATGATTATAAATAGTTTCTCCCTAAGTGTCAAGTATTACATTAATTAAATATTTAAGTAGTCATTAGTATTAAGTTGTAGCAATAATTGACATCCATACCTCCCCAGGGACCAATTCATCTGATTAAAAGAATTCAATCCAAAGAGAGGTGGGGCTGAGGGAGAACATTACAGGAGGGTTAGCTTTTAGCTTCAAAAACTTAGGGGAAAAAAACAGCATTTGAAACAAACTAATACAAAGTAGAATAAATTTCCTGCAGAAATGATAGTATAATCATATATCATGCTCTTAGCCAGACTTCATAATAAAGTAAGCTATGGTAATATTCAACAATGTAAGCTATAAATCTTCCATAAGACATTCTAAACATAAAATTAATCTCTAAATGGTAATCAAGTAAGTTTAAAAATGTAATGAAATTCAAAGACTATTCAGCCCAGACTCCTTTTATAAAAGTGGAGTTAAAATGAGTTAGCTAAGATCAAAGAGGACAAAAAAAAAGGAAAGATGAGCGAGAGATTTTTGCGACTTTGAGTCATGTGCTCCACTGTTTGTAAGGCTGGTGGAAGGAGTGAGAGACAGATGTAGATGTTCATCATATCGTCATGCTTTAAAGATTACATGTATATAACATGCTCTTTTTAATGTTCTTCCACTCATACCAGATATTACATTTTTTCAAATTTTAAAAGGAATAGTCACAGGGGAGAAGAGAGCAGAGAGAGAATATGAAGTCAAATCTTGAGACATGGGCTCAGAAATGGCCCAGAGAAATATGGTGGTGGCTGAAGAGGATGCTGAACCAGGGAGAAGGTCCTAAGGCAGGAGGTAACAGCACGTCTGAATGCTGAGGCAGGATGGAAAGAAAAGGATGCGTGAGGGTTTGCAGGAGTAGTAGAATGGGGCAGGGCCAGCATCCAGCCATCGCACCACCAGCAGATCAGCAGAAGAAAGCAGCAAAAAAGGAAGATATAACCCCAATTCAAACTGAACCCCTATTAGATTAGCAAAGGAGAGCAGCTAAAGGAAGACAGGATCCCACTTACATGAGACTTCCAGAAAAGGCAAAGCTATAAAGACAGAGAAAGCAGATCGCTGGATTACCTGGGACTGGGGTTGATACGGGAAACTAATTGCAAAGCGGACACCAAAGAACTTTGTGCTGTGATGGAAATGTTCTAGAACTAGACTGTACTGATTTCTACCATGCTATAAATTTATTTTTAAAAAAAACGAACAGTATTCTTACAATGGGATGAACATTATGATATATAAATTGTACCATAATAGTACTGTTGATTTAAAAAAAAAAAAAAAGGAAAAGAAGAAAGAACCAAACCAGGAATAGCTGGTGTAGGAAGTGTATTTCCCAAGAACCCCCTAGACCAGAAATTGGGAACCTGTGATGCAAAGAGGCAGACACGGAACGCTATGACAACGCAGGCTGCTGCAGGCAGCTGTGCTAATATATCCTGTTCACAACTAGGCTGGCTGAGATCCAGTCCCTCCTCAAGCCAGGTCCCCAGGCCTCTTCACCCACGGAAGAGGGACAGTTTTCTAATTCATTCATCTGGAGAAGAACTTTTTATCCTTTATTTGCCCAAAGAGGGCACTCTTACTTGTTTTTGTTCCCAATTAGCACAATGCCCTAGTGACAAAAGGAAACCCTTCCGGTGGTGTGGAGGGCCTGGGCCAAGTTAGCTTCCTTCCTTGAAGCTGATATCAATTAATGATGTGACTCATATGAGCTGGTATTTTTAATAACAGAAAGCTGAGGAAAGCTGAGAAATCTTTCGTATTACAGCTCACACGGAGGCAAAGGGTTCAACAATAGAAGATACCCAGAGAAAATAAACTCCCCAAATCTAGAAGTCCTGGGTGGCAAACAATGAAGAAAAAAAAAAGTAAAACTCTTAATTAGGAATTTTGAGAAGAAAATACAAGGCAGAGTTTTAGGAATAATCTTAGTCTAGATTTTTAAAAATGCATCTCTTGCACGAGGAAGGGTTAATCCGATTGTATCCCACAGTGACGAGACTGTAAGTTGGAAGGCAGTAGCATTTGATTCTGGTCATCTAATTTCAAGATGGACATTGACAAACCAGAACAAACACAACAGGGTGAAAAGGATGACAAAGGATCCTATTGGGAGGAACTGGGAATATTTCATCTAGAAAACAGAAGGCTTAAGGTTCACATGTCGCAGTAGGAATAGTCACCCAGTCATGTCCAACTCTTTATGACTCCATGGACTGTAGCCCGCCAGCTCCTCTGTCCATGGGATTCTCCAGGCAGGAATACTGGAGTAGGTTGCCATTCCCTTCTCTAGGGGAATCTTCCCAACCCAGGAGTGGAACCCGGTCTCCTGCACTGCATGTGGATTTTTTATCATCTGAGCCACCAGAGCAGGCCCACAGAGCTTCTCTTAAATATGTGTAGAGCTCTCTTGAAGAAGAGAGAGTTGAGTTCCATGTTTCTTTGGAACAAGGGTCAATGGTGGCCACTTCTGCTTCCAACTGACTCCATTTTGACCGTATGGTTTCCTCTCTCTTCCTGTTTCTTTTCACACTTCCACCACATTGTGAATGAACCATTCTGTATCTATAAAGAAGACCAACTAGTTTTTACCTGACTGTGATTTCGTGAACTCATAATCTGTGAAGCAGGTGCTATCTTAGAGAACATCTAGTCTCACTTCAACGTTTTCTTTTTCATTGTTCCTGGAGAGCCTGAATGTACTTTTCATTTTTTTCAAACATTCATTTATTACAAAATATATGCTTATTAAAAATTCCATAAAAATGTGTGTAAAACAACATGGGGACAGCTTTATATTCCTCCCCATTCTCCTCCCAACCCTGCCCAGTCAGGTCCAACCCATAGAAAGAACAGCTTTTAACAATTTACTGCAAAGCCTCCACTTATTTAAGATGCATTAAATTCCTAACTGCATATATGTCTGTTTGGGGTGTCTAAACACAAATGTACTGCATGTATTCTGCAACTTATTTTTTCACTTCACAATAAATCACAGGCATCTTTTCATGTTAGTAGTAAATGTACTACATTTAAGTTTGAATACGGTAACATTTCACAAGATCATATTGTTTAGCCCATCCTTTCCTCCCAGACATTGAGGTACCTTTCAATTTTTCATCATTAAACATAATGCCACAATAAATACCATTGTTGTATGTATACATGTACCTTTATACACTTGTGCAAGTCATTTTTGTACGAAAAATTCTTGGAAGTTAGAATTGCTGAGTCAACCAACCAAAATTTTTCTTATGGAGGGACAAACTGTGGGATATCCATACAGTGGACACACCACAAGGTCCCTAAAATAGAAGAACATCAGAATAAATCCATGATGTATTATGAGTACGAGGAACACATTCGCTCGTGATTTACTGAGAGAAACAGGTAAGCTGCAGACTAATATATTAGGCAGGATTTCACTGCTCTTTGAAAGCAAAGTAGTTTGTTAAAAAGTTACACACCTATGGGCCAAGGAGGTTCTACTTCTTTCCTTATATAATTAGATACTGCATACACACACACAGACACACAAGTTAAAGTGGTGAGATTATGGGGAATTTTAAAACTTTTTTTAAGGTTTTCAAATTTTAAAAATTTAAACAAAGAGACAATTTTATAGAGATTCACAAAAATTGTGATGCATAATGCTCTTTGCTGGTCAACATATGAGGGAACTGGTACTCTCAATCGCTGTTGGTGGGAACATACATGTTGGAGGAGGCCAGCATGCAAAAGGCAATGAATTTAATGGTGCATCCCTTTGATTTAGCAGTTCTGTGTCTTGGGGAAAAAAATATCTAGAAAAGCACACAAGAATGTTTAGCACAGCATTTCTTATAATATTAAAAAATGCAAATTTCTAAACAGTCATCAATAAATTGGGAATTAAATATGAACAAATAAAATGTACAGTTAAAAACAAAGACATATTTCTGTATTTATGAAATGGAAAGACATTTAATATACTATTTGAATAAAGGAAATCCAAATGAGTCTTATGTAATATAACCTTGGGGAGGAGGGATATATATATATATATAGAGAGAGAGAGAGAGAGTGAGAGAGAGAAACAATTCTGAAAGGACATTCCAAAATGTTAAGAATGGTTTTCCTTGGAAGCAGACTTACAGTCCAATTTTGCTTTCTACCCTGTTTGCAATTTTTACAATGTTCATGTAGAGTTTGGTATTTTAAAACCTATAAAGTTATTCTAAAAAAAATACACATTATTTTTATATAATTAAGTCTCTCAAGGATACAGCATTTACAAAATTTTTTTCTTCTACCAGCTTTCAGTTATTAGTATATATGCATATGCATGTGTGTGTGCCCAGTCACTCAGTCATCCCTAACTCTTTGCAACACCACGGACTGTAGACTGCCAAGTTGCTTCTGTCCATGCAGTTTTTCAGGCAAGAATACTGGAATGGGTTGACATTTCCTCCTCCAGAGGATTTTCCCGACCCAGGGAATCGAACTTGTATCTCCTGGGGCTCCTCCACGGGCAAGCAGATTCTTTACCACTGAGTCACCTGGGAAACCCATATTTGCCTATACTAAAGGGGAAAAATTAATTACTTCAAATTATCCATCCAGTTGCACTGTTACTTCCCTTGATTACCAGGACCTCTCAGCTATATCGTACTACAATGATTACCACTGAATTCCTTCTTCCTACCCAACACAGAAGCCCTTCAGCAGCACATCACAGACACACGCTTTATTCAGTGTAATTTCTTGCAAGAGAACAAAGCTTCAGTGTTCAATTATATAAGAATACTACCAATTACCAAGTTAACTAACAAATAAAATTCAAAATTTCTATTTTGATGAACAGCTTTTGTTTTCCTAGACAAAGATAAACAGTAAATCTATAAATATGATATACTTGGGAAAATTGCAATTTTTTTAAACAAGACGCTAACAGTATGTATTTCAATCTTGAATTTCTCTAAATAGTGTCCTTTGTAAACTGGACTGAAGCTCATTGGCTTTCTTCAATACAAAAACATCTGCTTTCCATAGGAGGATTCTAGCAGCACAACAGAAAAGAGAATGGCTTCTAGCATCAGCCCACTTACTCGATCAATCCTTCCTTCTGTCCACGCTCAAGTGCATTCCAGGCTACCTTAAGCCCAATACCCTCCCCATGAATATATGATAATAAGGTGCCAAAGTGCATGTGTCAACATTCACTTTCGCAAACTGTCCTCATTTACTCATCCCAACCCAACAAAATTTGAGGAATTGGTTCTGGAGATTAATTGGATTTCCAGGAATAATCTAAAGAAGTCAACCCATTTGCCTTCTGGAACTTTCTGAATAGTAAGAAAGTAGTAGAGATATTTTTGAAAATAGAATCAAATTCAGGCCACAGCAAAATCCACTCTCGGGGAGCAAGCCACAGGAGGCAAGGGAGTAGACCACTTGAACAAGTGACTTTTTTCAACTGACTCTTCCATTCACCATGCGAGCACACAGTCACATTTGACAAGTTATAAGAGAATTTTCCCCATTTCAGATTGTGCTTCCACACCTTAGTATTTATTTTTTAAATTTGCTTTAGAATACATGGGGCTTCCCTGGTGGCTCAGAGGTTAAAGCGTCTGCTTGTAATGCGGGAGACCTGGGTTCGATCCCTGAGTGGGGAAGATTCCCCTGGAGAAGGAAATGGCAACCCACTCCAGTATTGTTGCCTGGAGAATCCCATGGATAGAGGAGCCTGGTGGGCTACAGCCCACGGGGTCAAAAAGAGTCAGACACGACTGAGCGACTTCACTTTACTCACTTTAGAACACATATATATGTATGTTTAGTGACTGATGACAATGACACGTCAACCACAGTGTAGAGCATGTAACCAGACTCTCACATTTTAAAATATGCTATGGTAGAAGCAAAAGTTATATTAATAATAGGAACAACTGATTTTTAAATTAATTTAAAATATTGCATCTAAAGGTCATGCTCAAAGAAAGACCAGACTCTTGAGTCAAGTGATAAAAAAGACTGTTTCCAAAAATAGTCAACAGAACTCTGCTCATCACTTCAGATTAAATTCCTCAGACTTCATGCTAGATACATAAGAGAATAAGTTGGACAGCAAATCTCTCCAGTCCCAGTGATTAGCTGTAGTAGAAACATTTTAAAAATAACTGCTTCCAATTGCTGGCCCTTTGATTATATTATTCCTTAAGCTCTCTGAAAAGAACGAAGTGTTTTTTAACTGCTTTAACTTCAAGTTTATAATTTCTCTATACCAACACAGACTAAGTGGCTGGTGAAAATCAGCCTGGTTTGGCAGTGTGATGATGGGCAAAAACTAAAACAGAGTTGAGATCCTCACCGTGATGGCAACCACAGCACTGCACTACTGTAGCCATCGATGTTATTAACGCTGGGATTCCTACAGGAGCTTTCACCTCCAGTATCTTGACAATTTAATGTTCAACAAAGCATGACTTGGCATGCCTAATGACAGATTAGTCAGCCACACATGTAAGAAATTTATTGCAAAAACTTCTCGTGGAAGACAATTTGGCTGAAGTTTCAAACGTTCTATTAATAGTAATATCATGCAAGTGAGAACAAAGTATATAAGTATTTAAAAAACGCTTTCTGAAAAATTCTGAATAGAAATAACCATCTCTATGAAGTCCAATATTAAGGTTAAGCTGGGCTGACTACTACTAAGTCGCTTCAGTCGTGTCTGACTCTGTGCGACCCCACAGACGGCAGCCCACTAGGCTCCCCAGTCCCTGGGATTCTCCAGGCAAGAACGCTGGAGTGGGTTGCCATTTCCTTCTCCAAGCTGGGCTGAAGTCACCCATATATTTTTCCAAACAAATGTAAGGAGAGAGAGGAAATATCAATATGGGCTGACCTCACTGGATTTAACTTTACTATAGAGAATTTTGAACTTCACACAGTAATTAGATGGTCCATTATTTTATATAAGTCAAAGTTTAATTCAGCCAATCACACCCAGTCCAAGTGAAAAGCCTGTGGCCTTTACCTTCAGAATATATCCAAAATCCAGTCACTTCTTACCACCTCCACAGTTACCATCTTGGTCAAGCCACGCTCATCTCTTGCCTGGATTTCTTCAACAGTCTCTTCCCTGGATACCCATCTCCATTCTTGCCCTGCCTTTCCCGCACCCCAGTTCCTTCTCAGTAGTAGCCACCTTATCCCACACAAACCAGAGTCAGACCATACCCTTCTTCAGCTGAGAACCTTCCAGTGACTCCCCATTTCATCCGGAATAAAATCCGAAGTCCTTGCGATGGCCTCCCAGGCCCTGTTTGGTTTTACCTGGCCTTCCTCCCATATCCTGATTTTCTCCCTCTCCTACTTCTTTCCTCCACCCTTACCTTTCCCTCCCACCCTTGATCAGGCCAGGCACAATCCTGCCTCAGGCATTCTCACTGCCCATCTTCCAGGAATGTTCTTCCTTCAGACCTCCCACTGCAGGCTTCCTCACTCTTTCAGTCTTCATTCAAAAGACTCTTTCTCAGTGAAGCCAGCTTGACCCCTCCTATTCCACTCCTCATGTCCCATAGTCTATTCTACTGTTGTCCTACAGCACTTATAACAAAAGATATAATCTACTATTTCTTATGTCTTTAGTCCAGGCTGCACTGCCAGAATCTTGCTCTATGTGAAGGTGGCTTTGTTTTTATGTATTGATACTTCCAGTACAAAGAAGAGTATCTGAAAGAGTGGGCCCTGAATAAGCATATGGGGAATAAATAAATGAATGAATTTTCAGGTGATTATATGTGCTATAATGTGCTATATATGGGGCTTCCCTGGTGGCTCAGAGGTTAAAGCGTCCACCTGTAATGCGGGAAACCTGGGTTCAATCCCTGATTCGGGAAGATTCTCCTGGAGAAGGAAATGGCAACCCCCCATTCCAGTATTCTTGCCTGGAGAATCCCATGGATGGAGGAGCCTGGTGGGCTACAGCTCACCGGGTCACAAAGAGTCAGACACAACTGAGCGACTTCACTTTCTTTCTTTCTTTCTTTCTTTCTTTCTTTCTTTCTTTCTTTCTTTCTTTCTTTCTTTCTTTCTTTCTTTCTATATGTGCTATATGGTAGCAACTACTAACAAAAGTCTAAGGAGGCTTGATGTCAACTTCCTGGAGCTGCAAAGAGTAGACGCATAGTCAGAAATTTCCTAAGCTACTAAGAAAGAAAGTGAATTGTGCTATAATTGGAGAATAGGTGGAAAATAATTACAGGAGGACTACCATATTAATCCTTTCTTTACCAAGTGTTCAGTTTCATTTCATGGAGGATTTTCTCTTCAGGTATACAGTCCTTATTTTATAATACAATCTACAAAGCTCAGTCGATAAAGAATCTGCCTGCGGTACAGGAGATCCAGGTTTGATCCCTGGGTTGGAAAGATCCCTTGGAGAAGGAATGGCAACCCACTCCAGGATTCTTGACTTGAGAACTGCATGGACAGGAGAGCCTGGCAGGCTACAGTTCATGGGGTCGCAAAGAGTCAGACACGACTGAGCAACTCAACCACAATACAGAAAATAGGGTTGGTTTAGCTTTTAAATTAAGGGACTCTGAACCTTCTTTCTACACATTGCTTGCTAAGTCACTTCAGTCGTGTCCGACTCTATGCAACCCCATAGACGGCAGCCCACCAGGCTCCCAGTCCCTGGGATTCTCCAGGCAAGAACACTGGAGTGGGTTGCCGTTTCCTTTCTACACATATCACCCAGCTCTATCAGGGCAAACCTGTTGAGAGATAAGGCAGAATTCCAGAACCAAGTCACAGTTAAAGTTCTCTACTTTTCAAACTCCTTGGCAGTGGAGATTCCTATAAGGGGCAGGACCCAGAGCAGCCTGGTCCCCAGGGAGGCCCAGGAATGCTTCCCACTCCAGTCTGAGGCTCGAAACACAACCAGCCCACATACTCTCTCTGTGAATTCTAACATCCACAGTCAAGAATAACAATGCTGATAATCACTGTCATATTTAATTTCTTCCACATTTGGTTCACAGAGACTATTTTTGCCGATGGGATTTGGGCCCCTCCGGAAATATTTTCTTAGAAGTTTCTTTCTGAAGGAGAACAGGCAGCTGTGTTGCTGAGGGGCTGCTGACCTACAGAAGACTTGTCCACTCCAGCTGCTGTGACTGACTGCTCTGTAGAGCCCAGAAATGAAACTGCCTGCAGCCCCTGCCGCGAGGAGCTGGATCCCCAAACACAAGCTTCATGGTCTCTGACCTCTCCTCACTGCAACTTCACTCCAGGGGCATCTCCCAGTCTCCATTCACTGGAACTTTCCTCAGCCCCTCACGCAGAGAGGCTACTCCAGAAACTAATAGTTCACAGAGCCTTTTCCAAGTCCCTACTGGAGCCCACCCTCCATCTCCCAGAATTCCTCTCTTCACTCCTATTAAGTGTCTCTGAGCAGCCCTTTCTCCACCTGGCCTGAATCCTAGGCACAAACACACACAGCAAACAAGAAGAGATTCTTGGCAATTCAAGGAGTGTGTTAGAGTTCATTTTCTTCAGGGCTTACATGGGTTTTTGCCATTGACCTGGGACCCAAATCACACTCTAAAATGTGATTTTTCTGACCAAACCACACATTTCCCCAAAGTGGTTAGAAAAGAACTTTTTGTTATTTTAGACAATGTAGTTCTGATATGTATAAATTACCCTAGTGGCACAGACAGTAAAGAATCTGCCTGCAATGTAGAAGACCAGGGTTTGAACCCTGGGTCGGGAAGATCCCCTGGAGAGGGGAATGGCAACCCCTCCAGTAGTCTTGCCTGGAGAATCCTATGGACAGAGGAGCCCAGCGGGCTACAGTCCATGGGATCGCAAAGAGTCAGACAGGACTGAGCGACTATCACTTTCACAAAGGGAAAATCAGTTTCAAAAAGGACAATGCACAATTTCTCTGGGCACAAAGAGGACCAAGAAGATCCTTTCTTTTAGTAGCCTAGTCTGAGGGACCACAAACTGATGTCCATTAGCCTTGGTGGCTTGGAGTGACAGTGTGATCAGGCTGTTAAGGGCATGTGAGAAAGCAGAGGACACCAGGATAGAGGGAGGAGGAATGGGGTGCTGCCGACTTTGGAGAGAAATAGAAACTTGGGACGGGGGGCCCTCAGACAGACGAGGCATCTGAGAGCCCCCAACACGCCTCCCCAACCCGTCAGCATCCACAGCTAAGCACGCTAGTTGCAGGTCGTCTCCGCCTATTCACCCGCATCTCGCTTCTCATCACCAGCATCCCCACACCATCCACCTCACCCTACCTTTCTTTTTTGCAAAACCTTATTTTATTTTTTGTTTCTTTTTGTTTCAACTTCTTGCAACAAAAAGAGTTGGACTAACTAACCCAATGCCTTGAATTCCTTTGGCAATAAGAACTATAAATACAGCTTCTCCAATTCATCAGTGGTTATCACAGGATAACACAACTCTTTGCTTTTTCAAGGCAGATTAAGAAGCCATTTTTAAGAAAGAAAGAATGCCAGTTGCTAAGGGTTCTTCCTGAAATAAACATTTTATTGAAATACAACTTGTCCTTCCTTTGAGCAGTAAACAGCAGGTGAAATTAAAAACTGAAGTTGAAAGCTAATGAATTCACATTTTAGCTTGAGTTATGCTCTTAACTCACAGACAGCCAATTACTTCTACTAGCTGCACAGATGACTAAATAAAATCTGCAATAAATGCAGCTGGAATGTATTCAAGAAAGTAAACAGTACATATTAGAATAAATTGGTATATCTGCTTATCATAAATTTAATTCTTTAGAATAAAGGTCCAACAGGTATTTGGGAGAGTGGATGGGAATATGAGAGAGAAATACCTTCAACACAGTCCTTTACAAGAAGGTAGATGGCTCAACAGAAGAACTGGGCTGACCCAGGAAAATGAGTGTAGGAGGATCTTAAGATAGAAAAGTGTGCTCGTGGGGTTTCAGTCTGGTCACGATCCTTCCTTCCTGCCTTGCTGCCTGTGGACTTTAGGCTTGCTTCAGTTCAGTTCAGTTCAGTCGCCCAGTCCTGTCCGACTCTTTGTGACTCCATTAATCACAGCACATCAGGCCTCCCTGTCCATCACCATCTCCCAGAGTTCACTCAGACTCACGTTCATCGAGTCCGTGATGCCATCCAGCCATCTCATGCTCGGTCGTCCCCTTCTCCTCCTGCCCCCAATCCTTCCCAGCATCAGAGTCTTTTCCAATGAGTCAACTCTTTACATGTGGTGGCCAAAATACTAGAGTTTCAGCTTTAGCATCAGTCCTTCCAAAGAAATCCCAGGGTTGATCTCCTTCAGAATGGACTGGTTGGATCTCTTTGCAGTCCAAGGGACTCTCAAGAGTCTTCTCCAACACCACAGTTCAAAAGCATCAATTCTTCGGCGCTCAGCCTTCTTCACAGTCCAACTCTCACATCCATACATGACCACAGGAAAAACCATAGCCTTGACTAGACAGACCTTAGTCGGCAAAGTAATGTCTCTGCTTTTGAATATGCTATCTAGGTTGGTCATAACTTTTCTTCCAAGAAGTAAGCATCTTCTAATTTCATGGCTGCAGTCACCATCTGCAGTGATTCTGGAGTCTCCCAAAATAAAGTCTGACACTGTTTCCACCGTTTCCCCATCAATTTCCTGTGAAGTGATGAGACCGGATGCCATGATCTTCGTTTTCTGAATGTGGAGCTTTAAGCCAACTTTTTCGCTCTCCTCTTTCACTTTCATCAAGAGGCTTTTTAGTTCCTCTTCACTTTCTGCCAAAAGGGTGGTGTCATCCGCATATCTGAGGTTATTGATATTTCTCCTGGCAATCTTGATTCCAGCTTGTGTTTCTTCCAGTCCAGCGTTTCTCATGATGTACTCTGCATACAAGTTAAATAAGCAGGGTGACAATATACAGCCTTGACGTACTCCTTTTCCTATTTGGAACCAGTCTGTTGTTCCATGGCTTGCTTAGCCAGCTGTAATAAATATGCAAATATGTGTGCACATGTAGGTATCCATGCACGTATGTCGGAATGAATAAATACAACACACACACACACACACACACACACACACACACATCTTCTAGTGGTTCTGCTCCTGCTAGCACTCTGGCTGATATAATATAAAACTTGGTATAAAGTAGTCACTCTCCACTAGTCCTCTCCTCTAGTGTTCCAGATGCTAGTTAGAGGCGGAGAATAAATTCTGCTCAGTTTTGTGTCCCAGACACCTAATGTATGCATACTTGGCACACACAGGTGCTTGGTAAGTGTTTACTTAATTAATGTAATTAGTGATGATAAGCAGAGAAGGCAATGGCAAACCACTCCAGTACTCTTGCCTGGAAAATCCCATGGATGGAGGAGCCTGGTAGGCTGCAGTCCATGGGGTTGCACAGAATCAGACACGACTGAAATGACTTAGCAGTGGCAGTGATGATAAGATGGCAGTGGGGCCAGCTTGTAAGAGCTGAAAGGAAGACTTCTAGATTCAGGAGACAAAATGATTCCATATTCACAATACTCTAAGGTATACAGAAGACAGCAACAATAAAAATAGTAGTAGTAGCAGTAATACTAATGGCTATGCTTATGAAACCTTTCTCTAGAGTAGGAAATGGCAATCCACTTTAGTATTCTTGCCTGGAAAGTTCCATGGACAGACAAGTCTGGTGGGCTAAAGTCCATGGGTCACAAGAGTGGGACACGACTGAGTGACGGAGTATGGTATTAAGCCCTTATTAAGTACTAGACATTGCATTAAACTTTCTTCATGTACATTATTGCACTCCAACCCAAAAAAAACTCTAAGAGGAGGATCTTATTTTCTAAATTTGTTAAGGAAACTAAGGCACAGAGTGAGTGAGTGAAAGTCACTCAGTAGTGTCTGACTTTGAGACCCCCTGAACTGTAGCCCACCAGGCTCCTCTGTCCATGGAATTATCCAGGCAAGGACACTGGAGTGGGTCGCCATTTTCTTCTCCAGGGCATCTTCCAGACCCAGGGATCAAACCCAGGTCTCCTGCACTGCAGGCAGATTCTGTGCCAACAAAGCCACCAGGGAAGCCCCAAGGCACAGAGAAATTAGGTAACTGACTGAGGTCTCAGATATTTCCCCTCATCTCTCTCTCCTCTCATCTTCATACTTCCCATCAGCAATCAAACATGCGCCACGATCCCTTATCTTTAAAAAATCAAAACAAAACTTTTTGACCTCTGACCCTGCTCATCTACAGCACCTCTACTATATTCCCTGTCACAGTCAAGTTATCAGTAGAGACATGTGCATGAGCTGCCTTCATTCCTTCCTTACTGTTTACCCTTAAACTTACTGTCACTGATTTCTACTTACTCTGAAACAAACAAACAAAAAAAACCATGCTTTTGCTAGAGTCACAGTGAACTACATATATAAAACTAATAAATATATACTTTAAAATTTCCATTCTTAATTTAATTTCCATTCTGTTAGGACTAAACATAGTTAGCCTCCTTGAAGATAACCAGCCTCTTCTCTCTTTATCTTCTTTTGGCTTTATGATGGCAGGACCAGTTGCAATTCTTATCTGCAGAGCAAGACAACAGATTCTCTGAGAAGCCTGGGGGATCAGGCTGGGCTGCTGAACAAGAGGACAGCACAGAGACAGAAGGAAGGTCCAAACGCACTGCAAGCCTGGAGCAGCAAGAGCAGCGCAGCACCGCCCCCCGCCACTCAGATCCAGGACAACAGGTACAGAGAGCCAGGCTCCCGCCACAGAGGCCCAGCGACTCCAGGGAACCATGACACCTGTCTTCCCAGAAGATCAGATCTGCACACAGCGACCCCTCGCTGCCTTCCTTGTGCCTCGTCACATGCCTCACGTGGGTACACTGCTTTGACAGAGCCTAAGTCACCCAGAATTCTAGCTGCAAGGTATTCCAGGAAGTTCCAGCCACAGAAGCACAGACATATCATATAGGAAGGGGATGCAGAGGTATTAAATGTGCCACTATACAATATTTGCCATGCCACCACCTGTTTCTGGACTTTTTAAATTAATTTTTCAATTAGAGGATAATTGCTTTACAATATTGTGTTGGTTTCTGCCATACATCCACATGAACCAACCACAGGTATACACACGTCCCCTCCCTCTTGAACGTCCATCCCACCTCCCACCCCATCTCACCCTTCTAGGTTGTCACTGAGCACTGGGCTTGAGCTCCCTGTGTCATACAGCAAAGTCCCACTGGCTATCCATTTTACGTATGGTCAAGTATTTGTTTCAGTGCTATTCTCCCAATTTGTCCAACCTTGGGCTTTTTCATTTTTTCCTTGCAGCCTCCTCTGTCTGCTACCCTCAACACATATTTTTAATCTATGTATTTTATGTCTATTGCCACCATCAATTTCTTTGGAGTACGACAATAACTTCAGGCCTAATCTACCCATTTCTATCTTTAACTCCTCAGAATGTTATTGAAAGAATCAAATAAGAAAGAAGGTTTCATAACTTTAACATACCATATAAAAATTAATGCTAATAAACTAGTATTTTTAGTTATAACCATTAAACTTTTTAAAAAATCATTCAAGTAGGCAACTATCTACATGATTCAACTTGAAAGTGAAAGTGTTAGTCGCTCAGTCAGGTCTGACTCTTTGTGACCCCATAGACTATATAGCCCACCAGGCTTCTTCATGGGATTTCTCCAGGCAAGA